>APFE031035190.1:34018-59087 GCA_000404065.3 Pinus taeda | reverse complement strand
TGTATGCAGTTCTTAAAGTGAAGGAGGAGCTCATCTGGATCAGCAAGGCTGGACTGCTACAACAAGCATTGGATTTGAGGTAGGATCGAACAACACTTGGTTTCTCATAGGATAATGTATGTTTAGAGAAGGATTGCTCTTGTTTGTCTTGTTTGTCACTAGAGAGTCTTAGACTCCTAGGGATGTTAGGTTTGTCCGCAAAAATAACTCTTTCCGCATGACACCAACAGAGGCCAAAAAATTGTTATGGGATCTGGTGTCACCTGAGAGGTTCGAACACAGGACCTCCCATCCAACAATAGAGCATCTTACCAATAGGCCAAGCATTGGTTCTTGATGACCATATAACTGAAATGTTATTTAATCTTTATGTTGGCACCCATTGGAGGAAGGGGTCAGGCTATCAACCCCGGCCCCAAATTGCATGAATCCATACAACCCTCAGTGCAATAGTGGATAGGTGGCTTGGGACCTTAGCCCAAACCCTAATCAAAACTGCATCCAAATGACCCTCGGAAGAGTTTAAAAGGTCCTATGGTGGAAGGATGCTTGGTAATAACCCTGACCTTTTGGGCATATGCTCCACCAAATGACCACAACTCCAGGTTGAAGGCACTTGCGAAAGGGCGCTCCGGCAAGGGGGCTAGCCCTAGGTCCTTTGGATCATCCACATGACTAGCACCAAATTTTAAGGGGCCTGATGGGAAGGGCCGGTGGTTATTCGAGCCCTTGGACCTGTGGCACCAATAATAACATGACCTCGAGTTTAGGGGCTAGGCTAGCGAGGAAGGGCATTAAGGCTGAGCCCTCATGTGGCGAATATGACCACAATTTTCAAAGTTGAGGTATTAGAGGAAAATTTAATGATCCAACAAAATGCACCGACAGAGGGAAAATTTGTGGCCTCGTTAGTAGAATTCGGTGTGGAATTGTAGGACCGCTAGACAGATGGTGCAATTTTTAGGATGATTAACAATGAAACTCATCTGAGAGTTGGGAGAGTCATATCTATTGGAGTTTTGAGCCAAATTGAGCTTAGAAAGAGTCTACTTAGGTGTTTTGGGATATTCTAAATCCATTTCTTACCTCACATTTTTTATTTGAGTACATATAAGTAGCCTTTTTGCAGGTTTTATACTAAGGGTGTATGGATCAATT
Source organism: Pinus taeda (assembly GCA_000404065.3). NCBI lineage: Eukaryota > Viridiplantae > Streptophyta > Pinopsida > Pinales > Pinaceae > Pinus > Pinus taeda. Next base: position 57,929 of record APFE031035190.1, on the reverse strand, counting down.
AGGGTTTGGAAGAAATTTTGGAATGTCTTTGAGCATGTAGAAGGCTTTGTAAGTTTTTTCTAACCTTTAGAAGTCTATTGTAGTAGCTACTACTTGTAGGGTTCAACTCAGGTTTAATTTTCGCATTATTTTATGTTGAGGGAAGTTTTGTTTATGTGCTTCAATATGGAGTTGAAGTGTTTGCATGCTCATTTTAGCTCATTTCGTTGGAGTATGGAATCTTTGTAGGAGAGGCTTTGTGTTGCTATTGTTTGTGAGAATTATTTGTAGGAGAGAATTACCTTGTAGGGGTAATAGCCACATGTTTCCATCAGAAAAAATTTATGTACTTCATTTTTGTACTGAATATATGAGTGGTCTAGCTATGTTGGTAGGTCCAGAGATGTAGCCCAGGAGGGGTGAACTCCATCAACAAATCTTTTGTTATCTCTTCATTATGACTTCATGAGTTATGTTTTGTTATGTTTCTTATGTTAAGTTACATGTGGATACTAACTCATGACATGAAGACATATAGGGAAAAACTGTTTGTTTGAAGACCCATTTTACCTTGAAAAGCATCAACGTGGTACTATTTTTTTATTTTGTTTTATTGCGGGAAGAGGAAGAAGACACCTACTCCATTTTTACATCATAGATTAACCACTCTTGAACCTTCCTGATACTAGGCTCTCTTCTCCGAAAAGTGAGTTGGATTTCTCTACATAGAGGAATGTTAGCATGATTGTGTTTCCACCTTAATTGTGTGAGCATGAAGAGCATAGCCAGTGGATGAAGGCAATGTGGCATGATGGAATCCTTTTTTAACTATTTGATTGGTTCAACTCCTCAAAAGCACCCCACTTCAAGCTTTGGAATTTGGCTCAAGGGTGACAGTTGCAAGTAAGACTTGGTTGCAACTATCTACGGTTAGGAGGAGAGTTGTAGTTCTCTTCTCAGTTTCTAAAAAAGGATTCATGAGATAATAATGTATTTAGTATGTTCATGATTGAGCCTTATATTTCTATTTGAAATTATTTCAGTAATACATGAGATATGGTTGTGTAATTCATACTTATAGGATTTACCAGTATGTTCAATCGTTATTTTAAGGGTGATGTGATTGAGAGTAAGGATGATGGCTAAGTTTAAAATCATGTAGTGTGAGTGTTCTTATTATTATTTGAAATATGATGACTATGTTGATTTAAATCTTGCATTGCATGGTTGTGTTGTAGTGTGGTACCATGGAGGATTTCCTCTTCTTTATTTCTTATTGACATGGTGTTTTATGTCAGGGTCTTAAATCTTCAATGTTGCATACCCTAGTGTTGGGACTATACATCCACTTTATTGAGGGCTCAATATATAAAATGTATGTGTTGTTTTATGTCAGGTATGAACTTATGAGTTTGAACGAATTGACTTAAACTTTGTAATCCATACAAAGATGAATCGTTGTTATTCTCTCGTCAAGGTTGAGGCCTCAATGCCCATGGTTGAACTCTAGTGCACATCGAGGTGTTTCAAGGACCATCATAACCAAGATGTGTTGAAATTTCATTGGAAAGGGCATGTAATGTAGAGTCGGAGTAATCCCTTATGAAAACCACCAGATTCAAGCTTGAGTATATCACCATCGCCTTGGTCCTATAAGCATTATTCTTAGTTGTGATGGGACTTATTGGATTGTGTTAAGATAATGTTGAAGGACAAGTCACTAGCCATATGACTATGATCTATGATCAAGCACAAATTTAGCGTATGGTCAGTTGAGATCAAGAGGAGAAATCATAGATCGAAGGGAGACCTGGATGATGTAAGACCAAAGGTCTCGTCCCTGGAAGGTCCATCTTAGAGGAAACAACAAAGGCACACTTCCGAGTTATTTCTAGGAAACAAAGTCAGGAATTATAGTTGGGGTAAGGGAGGCATGAGCCTAGAAGGTCCACCATGAAGGAAACAAAAAAGGCACACAAGGAATTATAGCTAGATAACATGTTGGGAGTCATAGGCTAGGAACAGAGCTGAGAGTATTATCCAAGGATGATAGAGGCTTGACCACGGAAGGTCCACCCCCAAGGGAAAAGAAGAAGGGGTACCAGAAGTACTAGAAGTTATAATCAGGGTAACACTCGATAGTTATTTTTGAGGTAGCGGAGCTGGGAGTTTTATCTGGAGTAGTGGCATTGGGAGTCTAGCCGGGATTATGCATGCAATGAGCTGGTTAACAACCTTTAATAGCCCCGGGTTAAAAATCCATGTAATAAAGTTAATAAAGGAAAAATAAGACCAAGGTCATGGGACACGTATTCCAAGTTGAATGTTAGGAAACAAATCCTAGCGTGGTTGTTCATTTCATTTATTATGGCTAAGGAAATTGGCAAAGGTAATGGAAAAAGCATTGAAAAGGAAAAGAGGCATTAATTGGCATTTTATTTATGAAAATAAAGGAAATTAGGAGAAAAGGAAGGTGAAAAGTCACAGGTTGCATCTGAGGAGTAAAATGAAGGAAAAATAATGGAAATTGAAGAAAATAGAGGCCTTGTCGATAAAAAGGCTTATGAGGATCAATTCACAACATTTTTCCAGTTCACTTTAGGAGCTCTCTCTCTATTCTCTCTACTCTCTCATACTCTCATACACAGATTATTCTTAGAGCACTCTAGCATTGGAGGAAGGAAGGCAAAGGAAGGAAAATAAAGCAAATGGGAGCAAAGATCAAGCAAGGAAGAGTAGGATGAAGTGGCTATAGCAGGATTACTTGTAGGTATCGAGTTGCATGTATGATTTCCTTGATAGTTTTGGCATGCATGGTACATTCATGTGTGTATTTGGTTCTCTTACTATCATTGACATGGGTTTTTCCAAGAGTGAAAGTTGCTTTCATCCTTTCCTTTCCATTTCCGAATATCCATGGTGTGATGGGGTTCTCTTACTTGGTTGAGTTGGATTACCGAATGGTTTCCAAACTGAGTCAGGTGATCTCAGGGAAAATTACAAGGCGTAGGAATCCCTTGATCAGTAATGGCGGGATACATGGTAAAGCCTGGTTGTGAATACCCTCGCTAGGCCTAGGAATCCCTTGACCGGTAATGGTGCGATACATGTAAAGTCTGGTTTTGAATACCCTCGTTGGACCTAGGAATCTCTTGACCTATAATGATAGGATACACGGTAAAGCCTAGAGGGTGGAGATGAAAATTTTCCTTATAGTTTAGGTGGAGAGATTCAGAGGAATCCATGATTTTTTAGGGCCTAGCGATCCCCTGACCGATATATGGTGGGATTGCAATAAATCATGTAGTGTATTTTTTTTTTTGGCCTAGGGATCACTTGGTGAGATACACAATAAATCCTGATGAAGCCTTGATTGGTTCTATTGTGGTTCCCACATTCATGCTTGGAATATGGCATGGGGGTGATTGGCTAAAAGAAATATTTGGTTCAGCCAAATCTATGGTCGGGTGGTACGTGGAATTCACTGAATTGGTTGGATTTTGCATATGTTAATAAGAGATATTTTCCTCTTGTGTTCCATGTGTAAATGTATGTGTTAATATGCGGGTTTAATGGTTGTTCTATCTTTTTTATTACGTTGGTTATATGTTGGTTATAAGTATGGTTTATGATATACTTTGGTTATGGCTCTCATCATGTTTTTATTAGTAAGTGAACTATTAATGAATGCATGATCTAATACATGATGATGTTTCTATTGTGAGAGGGCATCAAACCTTCTTGACGAATCTTAGATAAGTATGAGGTCCCTATGTTTAGATGTATTTATATGACCTATACATTACATATTTATGATATGTTTGATGGAATCTCTGTCATGGTTGGTAGTCGTGAGGTCAAGTCCTTGTTCAAGTGTTTGTATTAGTAGACTTATTTCATTGTTGTTCATTATATATGAAGGTTTCATGAAGTTCTAGGTAGAGGCTTGAGTCCTAGCACTGAAAAGGTGGCTCGGAATCTAGGGTCGTGGGCACATAACTACCTGAGGGTCATTGTGGGAGCGAATGGAGGATCCTAGTCACATGGAAGGCTTGTCATGAGATAAATTGGGTGTCTAGTTCTGCAAAACATCAAGTTGGCTCACGGGTTGAACACCTTGAGGGGTTGGTTGGATGTTGAAGGTTCTAAAGCTCCAGAGGAAGGTCAGATTTGTCTTGTCTTATCACTTCCACTTCCTTAACTATACATGGGGAGTTGAATCATATCATAGTAACTATTCATCACATGTTTATCCCAGTGGATAGGTTAACTTGGGTAAATGTGTGAGGAGGGTGTTTCAGAGTGGTATAAGAGCATGGTTCACCCCTTGGAGCGGATGGGTGGAATATGGTTTTCATGCATGGATGTAGGTTGTGTTTATTATTTATGTGTATGCATGGTGATGGTCATTGTTGCAGTTGTTCTGTCATGTAGTAGTTGAAGGTGTTGTTGTTGGGATGTGTTGTTACGAATTCATGTGGGTCGAATATGGATTTGTTGTGTATAATTGTTCTCTATGTGGATGTATGCATGCAATTCCATTGTTATAATTTTCATGCATGAGGTCATGGTATGCAGTTGGTATGGTTATGCATGGTAACTAGATAATGATTGAGATGATGTTTATATATTTTTATGATTATGTTTATACATGTATTGTGCTAATCTGGTTGATCTTGTAAATGAGATATCCTCCTCTGAACTACATTGGGGTATGTTGATTATGTTTATATTTTAGTTTAGTGGGGAAAATATCCTAGTGTTGATGTTCATTTGGTTTATTATGGCTAAATAAATTGGCAAAGGCAATGGAAAATATGCACTATTTGGCATTTTATTTGTGAAAATAAAGGAAATTAGGAGAAAAGGAAGGTGATAGGTCATAGGTTGCATGTGAGGAGGAAAATGAATGAAAAATAATGAAAATTGAAGAAAATAGAGGCCTCATTGATAAAAATGTTTCTGAGGATCAATTCACAACCTTTTGTCTGTTCAGTTTTGGAGCTCTATCCCTATTCTCTCTACTCTCTCATACTCTCATACACTTAAGAGTATCCTTGGAGCACTATAGAATTGGAGGAAGGAAGGCGAAGGAAGGACAAGAAAGAAAAGGGAAGAAAAAATCAAGCAAGGAAGAGTGGGATCAAGTGGCTACAATAGGATTACTTGTAGGTATCGAGTTGCATGTATGATTTCCTTTCTACTTTTGGCATGCATGGTACATGAAAGTGTGTATTTGGTTCTCTTACTATTACTAGCATAGGTTTTTCCAGGTTTGATAGTGGGTTTTAGCCTTGCTTTACCATTTTTGGATAGTCATGGTGTGATGGAGTTCCCTTACTTGGTTGAGTTGGATTTCCTGATGGTTTCGAAATTGAGTGGGGTGGTATCAGGGAAAATCAAAAGGATTAGGAATCCCTTGAAAAGTAACAATGGGATACATGGTAAATCCTGGTTGTGAATACCCTCAATGGGCCTGGAAATCCCTTGACCCATAATGATGGGATACATGGTAAAACCTAGTTGTGAATACCCTCATTGGGCCTAGGAATCCCATGACTGGTAATGGTGGGATACATAGTAAATCTTAGAGGGTGGAGAGAGACAAATTCTTCATTTTTAGGTGGATACATTCAGAAGCATCCATGTTTTTTTAGGGCCTAGTGATCATTGACTGGTATTTGGCAGGATTGCAGTAAAGGCTGTAGTGTATTTTTATTGTTTGGGCCTAGGGATCGCTTGGTAGGATACATTCTAAAGTCTAAGGAAGCCTTGATTGGTTTTGTTGTGTGCCCCACATTCATGCTTGGAATATGACACAAGGGTGATTGGCTGAAAGAAAGACTTGGTTTAGCCCAAACCGATGGTCGAGTGGTACGTTGAAGTCCCTTACTTGGTTATCTTTTTCATATGTCAATAAGATATATTTTACTCTTGTGTTCCATGTGCAAATATACTTGTTAATATCTGGTTTTAATGGTTCTTCTATCATTGTTATTTTGCTAGTTATATGTTGGTTATAAGCATGGTTTATGACAAACTTTGGTTATGGATCTCATCATGTTTTAATTAGTAATGAAATATTAATGAATGTATGATATAATAGATGATAATAAAACTATTGTGAGAGGGTATCAAACCTTCTTGATGAATCTCAGATAAGTATGAGGTCCCTATGTTCATTTGTTTTTATATGACTTGTACATTACATGTTTATGATATGTTTGATGAAATTTCTATCGTGGATGGTAGGGGTCAGGTCAAGTCCTTGTTCAAGTGTTTTCATTAGTAGCCTTATTTCATTTTTATTTATCATATATGAAAGTTTCATGAAGTTATGTGTAGATGCCTAATTCCTAGCCCTTAAAAGGTGGCTCAAAATTCAAGGACACTGGCATAGAACTACATGAAAAGGGCCACAGTCGCATGGATTCCTTGTTGTGGGAGTGACTAGTGGGTCCCAATCGCATGGAAGGCTTGTCATGGGAATGACTGGGGGTTTAGTTCAACAAAACATCAAGTTGGTTCAGGGGTTGGACACCTGGAGGGGTTGGTTAGATCCTGAATGTTTTGAAGCTCCGTAGGAAGGCCAGATTAGCCTTATCTTGCTGGGCCCACTTCCTTAACTATACATGGGGTGTTACACTGAAATTTGTCACCATGACTATCTGCAGTTAATATGGCTCCATCAATAGTCATATTATCCTCCTTGTCAAGCCTTATACCTCTGCTCTCCATGTCAAACTTCAAAAAAGAGAGAAAGTCATTAAAAATCATGTTTATCTCTGGGTACGCAGGTTCTCTCTACCTTGCCTGCGTGTACGCATCCCAAGCTCATTGTACCTGCGTACTTGTACGCTCTGTAAGTCAAGGGATGGGTGTGTACTCCTGTAAAGGTCAAAAGGCACGAGTTTCATCTTAAAAAAGTTACTTGTGGTCACTTCTAGAGCTTTCTAGAAGAGTGTTTGACGTGTATTGAGCGCCTCCAGATGGTTCATGCATCCCTATGATAGAGGAACTTATCCCATCAAGAGAGGAGCTACCCCATCCAAAAGAGGGAGTATCCCATTGATGTTGGAACTGAATAACTTCCTCTAGAACACTATAAATACAGGCATTGGGCCAAGGGAGGGGAGGTTGAAAGCTGAACATTCCAAAGGGTAGATGCTGCTGGAATTAGGACTTCCATTGTTGACTTGTGAGGAGAGATCACTATCCTTCGTTGTTGCCATATTGGGAGTGGGTGAGCTTGTCAAAGTAGAGGAAATCTCTTGTTGGACCCTGGGAGGAGCTTGCACAACACCAAGGCTCAGGTTGTAATGGTTCCTTTTTGGTTTCCTTAATACAAATAAGTCCATTCTTCTCAATGATTTGTTGTTAATGAATTATTTCATGTACTCCTTGGTCTATGTGATGAATATGCTTTGTTTTATGAAATATTCAGGTGTTATGTAATCGTTTGTCTTGTTAGTGTATGCAAGTCTTAAAGTGAAGGAGGAGCTCATCTGGATCAGCAAGGCTGGACTGCTACAACAAGCATTGGACCTAAGGTAAGATCGAAAAACACTCGGTTTCTCATAGAATAATGTATGTTTAGAGAAGGATTGCTCTTGTTTGGTTTGTTTGTCACTAGAGAGTCTTAGACTCCTAGGGAGGTTAGGTTTGTCCGCAAAAATAACTCTTTCCGCATGACACAACCACTCACCAATTATTGGTGCTTGGAGCCTATTTTTCTTTCACAATCGGGTGATCGTGGTAGAGAGGTGGCTGAAATTGGCATAAAAAATTATCATTTGTTTGGGTTATCAATTGACGAGTTCACCCACAACTCATCATCACTTATGGCCTATTGCACTTTTACAATTGTGTGGTAGTGATAGAATGGTGACAAAAATTGGTGTAAAAGCTTCCATATCTAATGGTCATTAAATAATGAGGCCACCCACCACTTATTGGATCAACCCTCTAGGCCCTCATTATTGAGTGGATTTCTTGTGCAATGTGATCATGGTGTGGGTCCAATAGATGACCTTCATTCACCCTACGACCCTGTAGTCTATTGTAAGTTAACAAAGGGTGGGGCCGGTGGGGCCTGAAATAGGAACCTACCCATGATAAAAATTACTATGAGTTTTGGTGGAACTTCAAAGTGGAACCCTATGGAACTTCAAAGTGGGTTGAATCGTAATTAGGTTGGATTTTTCCCTTATTCAACATGGTCCACATCTGAGACCTGCACATTCAAGGTTTGGCAGGGCTATTAGATTTTTGGATAGGCTGAATGTGGATGAGGTCATATTACCTTGCCACGGAATGGTTACATCTAGGGATCTAGATGTGGATGAAGGAAAATCCGTAAGGGTAAGGTCAGATGTGGCTAGAACCAAATATAACATGAGATGGTTGAAAAACATGAAGGGGTAGACCAAGTGTTGTCCACACGCCAAATTTCACGTGGTAGGTTCCACATGGACCTGATAGTGGTCACATGAATGCAAAGTCAACAATCAAGAAATTATAATACAATATCATCATATGATCATCTTTGAGGTGGGTATTCCCATAATCAGAGTATAAGTATCTCAAAGTAAAGTAAGAAAATGTGCAAAGATCCATATCAAAAATAAAGTTGTGGCCACTAGACATACATTATGGATCCATGACATAATCATGAATATTCAAAATTCCACACAACCTAGATGTATCATATAAAATCTAGACTCTTTATCTCTATTTATCTATGGTATGAATCTAACCATGTGAATAAATGTCTTGAAGTTGAACATGGTAGAAAAATTTGATTATCGGCAAATGATGAGAGCGATTAATAGATGCTAGAGAAACTACCAATAATGAAAATGGCCCTCAAGGCACTCTATTGCAATCCACGGGGTGTGAATAAATGATTTGAAGCTGAACATCCATAGAATCATCCAATCAAAATTCAATGATAAGAACCTATCGTTGAAAGTGAGGAAACCTACCATTTCGGCATGAAAGCACCAAGGTAGTAAAAGGGGTTTATAGATCAACTTATTAAATAGTGTGTTGAGGTCAATAGGAAATGATTTTTCATAGGATCTCCTATGACATAAACAAATATCAAGATTTGAAGAACAAAATAGGAGTGATTCAAGATTGAGTTAGGGATGGTCGAGGGGATATAAGGCTTTCAAGACTATAAAGCTATTTTGACTGAGGTTGAAATTCTCTTGAACATATTGATGATATGACAAATGAATTAATAGCACTTGGCTCAAAAGAGAACCACAGATCAATATGAAGACTTTCAGTCAGGTATGATCAAATGTGAGGAAATGGATTTCCCAAACCCGACATGAAAAAATGATGAATTGCCATGTTCAAGAGTGTTCCTTTAGATTCTAAGTCTCAAAGTCACTTGCTTATGCATGCTCAGGTCTTGAATAATTCATAAGTACACTTCTCTTGATGCAAGCTTGTTGGGAATGGAATCCCCCCACAACATGTTTTGGGGCCCAAAGCCCAAGTTTTGGTCAAAGGTTTTGTAAGACTTCGCGAATTGTGGGCGCAGAGTGTGAAGTATAGGATAATTCATAGGGTTGTCTGCCCTAAAGTATTGTAATCTAATGTAAATTCATGTTGGTCTACCCATGGTCCGTGGACCATGGAATTATATAAATAGAGAGAGGCTCTAAGTTGTATAGAAAAGAGGAACAAGAGAGAAGAACACGCATGGTTCGATCCTAGAGTAAGAGTCTAAGTGTATTGGGTCATAGTAGTAGGAAGAGGCTCTACAGCTGAGTGCATAGAGGCCTAGTACAATACGCAACTAAGTACACAGACCCCTGCAGATGAGTGCGCAGGGCAGTGTCGAGTCTATAATCTTGATCAAAGAATAATAAAGAGAAGTTGATTCCTATTTCTGTGTATTTGCATGTGCATTGTGTTTCTGGGAAAATTAGTGTCTTGTCGAACGACCTCTAGGTTTGGCAGCTACCCTAGAAACAATAGTTTAAAGCAATTCAATGATTTTTCTTATGTGTAACAGATAAGAGAAAGATAGTGGAACCAACCTGGAACTTCCACTTAATCCCTTGCTTGATATCTCTCTCCTTTGGTAGATCCTGCAACTCCTCCCCGTACTTAACACACTTTGAGAGTACCTGCGCGAGTACAGCAACAAAGAACCATCAAAGAATCATGATCTATTACAACATAACATTACAGAATCAGATATATAATGAACAAAATGATAGAATTCACAATTGCACAATGATATGGGAGAAAACTTGGAGAGCTTTATTAATAGAAAGGAGAATTACAACCCAATTGTCTGATCTAGCACCATCCTCCCAACTTCAATCCTTCTTCACCTCATGAAATAGCAATATCACACCAATAAGAATACAATTCTCTCTCGTCAATTACAAACTATCAGCACTTACTTGTAATTCACAACATTCCAGCCTCTTGATCTCCTAGATGGGAGATCCTTTTATAGATGTTTGCAAGGGTGTGAGTCATCCATGGGGTTTGATTGGTGTCATTCCACTTGTTACAATTGGTTCCAAAAGAGAGGGTAATTGAAGATGGTTTCCTAATTCCCTTGGTTATCCTTGGGTGAACTTAGAGAGCCAAGTGGCACAGGAGAAGTTTCTAGAAGATTCCATGAGCAACCGACTAACAAACTATCCTAGAAATTGGTCCATCCTTGCCCATCACACCCTATAGAAGGCCTAAACAGTATGCATCACACCTTGACAGTGTACATGTCAGTATGCATCGTAGTTTATCAGTGGAGCAGTCAGTAAGGTCCAATTTAGGCTCTTTTTGGATGATTTCTGAAGTGGAGATTTTGGAAAATGATGCACTCAGATGACTAAGTTCCTTTAGGGTATGAAACAAATCTTTGAGGGGTTGATGAGCCCTAGTTCATCGACATATAAGTTTGGGGTTGATGTTCCCAAATATGTCTATAACAGTTTCCCCCCAAAAGCATGAGGTCGTAAATATTCATGTCAGGTGAAATGCTTTATCATGTGGATTCGAAGTTTCGAACTAGAAGGTGACTTGCATAAGTTACAATACAATACATCACCATAATATGATTTTCATGATCTGGCTAAGGGAGTCATTCTAATGCTTAGCTTTATAAATTCTATTTCATGTACATAGATCAGATAGTCGTCTGCAGATACAGATCGGTGATTCTACAGATATAGAGTCATTATCCATGATTAGGATGACCATCTGTGTAGAGCCTTTGTACATTTGACATTTTAATATCCCTAAATATATTGCAGCCCAAATGGATAAAAATAGATCCGGGGTCTTCAAACTCATTCAATCTTCACTCGATGTACAAGTCAAACCATGTGAAGAGATGTTCTGAAGTTGAACATGGAAAGACATCACCTAATTACCAGCCAATGATGTGAGCTTTTAAAAGACGCGAGAGGAATCACTGATAATGATAATGATCCTCAAGATATTACAATACAATTCACGTGGTCTGAATACATGATTCAATGTCAAAAACCACGCAAAATCTTTTGGTCTAAGGCCATTGATATCAACCTATTGTTGGATGTGAGAAACTTGCAATTGATGTATGCAAGCTTCAAAGCACTGAAAGGGTTGTTTTTAAGTCAACTTCTTGGATAATGAGCTGATGTCAACAAGAAGTGACTTGTTGTAGGAGGGCCTTGATGCATCCAACATCTATGAAATGAAATGAAACAAATTATTTCTGGAGGTGAAAATGAACTGACGACACAAGGTTCAGGAATGGTGGTCATGAAAAAATGAAGGTTGGAGGTATTGCGGTGTATGAGACATTAACTAGATGACTTATCTTGAACATGTCGGTGACACTGAGATGAATTGGTAGCATTAACCCCAAAATATGTATGGTATGAAAGACCAATGGTATGATGACCGGTGAATGGAATAACCCAACCCAACTCAATCATGGAGATGAAGTGAAAGTGTCATGTTCAAGAGCGACTTGCTACCATAAATTCTTCAAGTTTTTTCCTTTTTTCCCCACTCATTGTTGACCAATAACTGTTTATTTTTGTCAAGCTTGAGGAGGATAACATATGCTTGTTGTATAATTTTCCCTTTGGGCAAACTGGTCGCTATTTGATTTTTTAACGAGTCTAGTGACAGTGAAACTTGGTCTCGTCTAGATGGACAAATTTGTTGCTATTATTTTAACAAGTTTAATGACAAGGATAACTTGGTCCTTTTCTGTTTAGAGAGTTTGAAAAGAGAGGAAAAGAAAACTCTATAAGTTCTTTTTCATAAAATAATCCCTCAGGTCCGAAAAAGGATAAAATAATACAGGAGGGATGACATTTTCAATATTTTAATGAGCAGGAAAAGACAAGCGCTTGACTATATTTTCATGTTTAGAGAGTCTGAAAAGAGTTTGAAAGAGGACTATATTTTGAGGAACGAGTGGTGTCTAGGGTAGAAAATGGTTCAGGTGACGTTGGAACTTATCAAAACATGTTGATTTATGTGAATAGGCTGGCTAAATAAGACCACTCATTGCAACTGTTCCTTAAGGAATTGTAGAGCAACCAAGTGAAAGCGTATGATCGGCCAAAGAGATGGTGGAGATCGGATGAAAACAAATAAGGCTCATCTGATAGAAAAGGTTGAGAGAATGGAAATCACGAGGGTTCAAAATTGAAAATGGGTTCATTTTTAGACAAGCTTGAACCATAGGGAACTATGCTTGGATTCAGTTTCATTTTTACACAAGCTTGAAACGAAAAACTATGCTTAGATTCAGTTTCATTTTTACACAAGCTTGAACCATAAGAAAATATGTTTGAAAATGGTTTGCATGCCCCAAGAATGACGAAAGGGAGAGTCTCCTATAAACAAATGGAAGTCACTGTGTGAATTAGGACGATTATCCAACACCTTTTGGGCTTCGTCTAGATAGACAAAGGTGAATGGTGTGATAGACCAATCACATAACTTATTTACCACTAGGTGCATGCCCCCCAAGCTTCATTACATTCACCTAATTAGACTACTCATGGCTATCAAGTGGACAGAATGAAGGTTCTTTTATGAGATCAAGTGAAAGACTCGAATGGGATTTTACGAGAACTAATCAGAGACTCGACTTTAAACTTCGGATCTTGTTTCATTTTTAAATGAGCTTGACGCAAGACAAGAAAATATACTCAGATTCCTTATTTCATTTTTTAACAAGCTTGGCAGAAGATAAGTAATGACACTCATTGGCTTGTTTCATTTTTTAGCGAGCTTGACATAGTAAAAGAACCATCCTCATAGACCTTTGTTTCATTTTTTAAAAAGGTTGACACAAGACAACGAACTATCGTCAAAGACCCTTGCTTTCATTTTTTAACGAGGTTGACACAAGACTACGAACTATCTTCGGAGGAGCTATTTCATTTTTTAATGAGGTTGACACAGTAAAAGAACTATCCTCGAACCCTTGATCACAACTCATAAGTGGTCATGAAGGAAAGATCTGGTTCCAATGCCCCCAGTACATAATGTACAACATCACTGAATTGATCGTCAGTTGATGTAGGTATGGAACAGGTTGCCACATAATTAACTCATGGTGGGGATAATACCGTTGGTATAAATGGACCATTTAGGGACGATGGTTGACTAGGAGCTATATTTGGACCAGGAAATGAAAGCTGGTCAACGGGGGCAATTTTCCTTCATGCGGGAAAAAAATAACTCAAAAGAGTGTTGAAACAATAGCTCCCATGTTATAAACATATTCACACCCAAGAAGTAAATTTTAATCTAAAGGTCCACCTGTTGATTTGGATCGGGTATAGACTCATAGGATTCACTTTTAGAGAGAGTGGTTTCAACTAACAGTTGATTTTGGTCAGTCTGTTCGTCAACTAGTGAAGGATTTGGGGAGAGTTTCCTGTAACCAGATGGAATTCGCTACGGTGAAGTAGGACGGTTATACACCACTTTCTTGGCTTCATCTAGATAGGACAAAGGTGAATGGGGTGATTCCCTTCACATAACCTACATGGAAACTTGACTTTTCCCTTTTGTCCACAAACTTTACTATCACTAGTTGATGGTGTGTTACCAACTGATCTCCAGAGGTTGATGACACAGGATGGTGTGAATGGGAAGACCATTCTTCCAAAGATCCAAGGAATATTAGGAAATTTTAGGAGAATATGGTCTCTTGCACAGATTTTTCATGGATATTTGACTTTATGAGGCTTAACGGATGGATTTTCATTAGATGTTGCATTCAAAGCAATGGTTTCTTGGTTGCCCCATTGCTAAATTGACTTCTTCTTCTTCTTCTTCTTCTTCTTCCCTTTCTTCTTCTTCTTATCCACCTAGTTACTAGTACCAATACTTTCACCAGGAAAAGAGGAAGAAACAACCGAGGAAGAAGGCAGAGGGTCAACTCTAGGAACAACTGGAGGTTGATTTTGTCCAGTTGGAGGTGTACTTGATTGCGGAGAAATCACGACATTTTGAACCAAAGAGGTTGAAAACAGCTATACTCACAGGCCAATGGTAAATCTTAGAAGGGACAATGTAGCCATATAAGGAGCACCAATATTTCCGAAGGAAGGAAAAGGACTTGGATTCCCATCAAAAGGGATTCCTTGATCGATGGACTCCAGATTTGTCTCCATACGTTTCAACCTAAGATCAACTAAGGAATAGGGATGTTATTCGTAGTCAATTAATTTTAATGACACTTTGGACACAAATTTTATTTTTCAGTTTTAAAGAGTCGAGAAAAAGCTAAAGATGACTCTAGTTGCCTTCAATTTTTAATGAGCCTGAAAGGACAAGTGCTCAGATGGACCTTTCCTTTTAGAGAATCGAAAAGGAATGAAAGTGACTACTCTGGAAAATCTAGAAAAATGGATTACCAAACCAATTGCAAAACTACAATATACACCTTGGTGATAGATTAAAAAGAAAATACCAAGGACTTATGTACAACAATCAATCTTCTCGAATGTTGTGTTCTTGCGATCGATAAGGCGGCAGACTCAGTTTCCTATGGATAAAGGATTTAAGTTTATTATGGTCTCCCAATATATATGCGATGGTACGGGGAGCACAATTCTGTGTTAGCACTTGTCATATCAAGGAGGAGGAATCACCCAACCTTCAATGAAAATGATAGCCACTAGTTTTAACAACACTAGAACATGTCACCAGCCTAAACCTCTAGATGTGTTGCGTTAAGCTCCAAAGCATTGTTAGGTTCATTAAAATTCATTTTAAAATTGATCTTGTTTAGACTTTGCCTTTCAAAGGTTCATTGCGTAATGATGATCTAAAATTCCTAAGATGCAATCTACAATGATAAACAATCTTTGTTTATTTGAGAAATGAAAATCCTAGCTACTAGGGAAAGAAGATAACAGTGTTTTTAAGCAAAGAGCAAAGAGCACACACTAGTGAATTCCCCTAAATCATATTTTCGCACACAAATAAAAAAATTCTAAAGACAAATGCATGTATTTGTTTTTCACCTTCTTTAATGTGAAAGATGAAAAAAGGAAAACTAAATGCAACAAAGATTTGAAATATTTCACTCAAAATGACATTTTCGACAATTTCTTCTTCAAAAGAGAAAGGAAGACTCAAAACGACACTTTTAATTTTGAATTAAAAAAATTATGACACTTTGAATGTACACAAATCAAATCAAATTCATTAAAAAAAATTTAATTCATTATCAAGGGAAGGAAGAATTTACAACACTTCTCTTTTTGACAAAAAACAACAATTACGACACTTTTTGTATCAAAGCAACAAATCAACTAAAACAACTTTTCGACAAAGGATTGTAAATGAGGAACAAATACACAAAAACATTCAATAATCCTAATGTAATTGAGGCTGATCTAAGTGATGCAAGTAAGCTTCAGTGAAGAGGCATTGTTCATTTGCAGCAAAATAACCAAACAAAACTAAAAACATGTCAAAAACCCTCAATTTATAAATGGAAAAAGAGTTCAGTCAATAATCTCACCTATTCTTCAAAGAAATTGAGATGCATCACACTTTCTACACTCGGGAGGTGGGATGCATAATAGAACACAGTGGGAGACAGTGCGATGGTCCAGGGAGTGCAACTGAAAAGGTTTTTGGCTCAAATGTGGAGCAGTTTTCAATGAAATCAAGCTTGGTTTTGATGAACAATAATGAGAAAAGTATGATGGAATGTCTTGAGAGGTTACTGAGCTACCAAAATGGCATCAAAATGTGCTTGCAAATCAAATGTTTAATTCATAAACTAAACAAGAGATTGACTTAAGCAACATTCATCTACTATGCAATTGCAACACAAGAGTAGTTCGAAAGCTACCTGGTCGGTTTCAGATTCTATCTATAGTTTATCAAATTGAACATAAAAAAAAAAATAACAACAAAAAAACATATGTTCATTCCCTAGCAGAGTTGCCAATTTGTTTTTGGGAAAATTAGTGTCTTGTCGAATGACTAACCCTCTAGGTTTGGCAGCTACCCTAGAAACAATAGTTTAAAGCAATTCAATGATTTTTCCTATGTGTAATAGATAAGAGAAAGATAATGAAACCAACCTAGAACTTCCGCTTAATCCATTTCTTGATATATCTCTCCTTTGAAAGATCCTGCAACTCCTCCCCGTATTTAACACGCTTAGAGAGTACCTGCACAAGTACAACAACAAAGAACCATCAAAGCATCGTGATCTATTACAACATAAACATTACAGAATCAGATATATAATGAAAAAAATGATAGCATTCACAATTTCACAATGATATGGGAGAAAACTTGAAGAGCTTTATTAATAGAAAGGAGAATTACAACCCAGTTGTCTGATCCAGATCCATCCTCCCAACTTCAATCCTTCTTCACCTCATGAAATAGCAAGATCACACCAACAAGAATACAATGCTCTCTCCTCAATTACAAACTATCAACACTTACTTGCAATTCACAACATTCCAGCCTCTTGATCTCTTGGATGGGAGATCCTTTTAAAGATGTTTGCAAGGGTGTGATTCATCCATGGGGTTTGATTAGTGTCATTCCATTTATTACAATTGGTTCCATAATAGAGGGGAATTGGAGATGGTTTCCTAATTCCCTTGGTCATCCTTGGCCGAATTCAGAGAGGCAAGTGGCACAGGAGAAGTTTCTAGAAGATTCCATGAGCAACCAACTAACAAACTATCCCGAAAATTGGTCCATGCTCGCCCATCACACCCTATAGAAGGCATAAATAGTATGCATCATACCTTGACAGTGTACCCGTCAATATGCATTGTAGTTTATCAATGGAGCAGCCAGTATGGTCTAATTTAGTCTCCTTTTGGATGATTTCTCAAGTGGAGCTTTTTGGGAATGATGCACTGAGATGACTAAGTTCCTTTAGGGTATGAAACAACTCTTTTAGGAGTTGATAAGCCCTATTTCATCGATATATAAGTTTGGGGTTGATGTGCCCCAATATGTCCATAACACATTGCCTTCTTTACATTTATATTGTTTCATTTATCGCGTGCACTGATATGATTGTTGAATATGCTATAACAATAATTAGTATTACATAAATAAGTTGAGTAGTCAAGTAATAATAGATTGAATAGCAAGGAACTTGGCTATTATACGGGTTGCACCCTGAGTAGGGCTAAACGGAAGCAACATTGCAAGTTGTGAAGGAATAGCAAGTGTGCGTAGCGACGTGTGCACACGGTCAAACTGTGAACCTCCATAAACCCATCAGACATCCCCATGGTGCAAAAACCTGGTTCTAGCACCCTTCCATACTACTTTGGGTGAGACCTCAATCTGCGCTCCACGGACTGTTGCCGAAAGGGCTAATAGTATCAAGATTTTCTTGGTTAAATTACCTTTGAACTTGGGTTAAGCCCATACAAGCCAATAAATGGTTCTGTTGCTAGGATCAGGAGCTGCATAAGGGATGTATGATGTCATGCCATTGGAATCCAACAAAGAAAGAAATTGAAGAGTAGTTGGACAAGAAGATTCACGAGTTCATGGTGCAGGAAAATAGAAATCCACAAGTATCTAAGGAACAATGGTTGGAGCACTACTTGTATATGGAAATTCACAAAATTTTCTTTGTATCCTTTCCCTCTGAGCTATATGAGTCGATCATGAAGTTAGTAGACAGCCAGGGAAGGTGTAGGCTCGAAAAGCCAATAGTGTGGACTCTGGAATTAGTGTGCAGACTAAAAGCATCAAGAGATAAGATTGTGCGAACTATGGACCATTGGCTCGACCAAATAATAGGAGAATTTATCATTGAGGTTGCAGTAGGCATGACCATTAGCTACAGTGAGGCGGAGCGATGTTTCCTCAAGGGACCATGATGTAAGTATATTAATTATATGAACACTTGGATTAAGATGCTATTGTGTGAGAAGCAGCTTATGCGAATAAATTAATGTTCGGAGCTACGTAAAGTGGGAAAATCTACAAAAGCAGAGGTAGCAAAGACTTAGAAACCAGTCCCTTAATTTCACCCTCGTGGGAAAGCGAGGAAGAGCTCGTGAAAGTTTCTCCGAGAAGCACAGTTAGTTTGATAAGGTAGCGTATTCCACTTTTACCACCTCCACCCACACCACCACCCGTCTCACCCTCCTCACCTCCATCTCCACCCACCCCACCTCCACCACCGCGACAATTCAGTATGGTGAGTGCAATCAAACAACTGATATTCATAGGAGTGGGGAATGAAGATTTGAACCAATTCTAGTTCGTGGTAAGATTAGTATGGGAAGCACAAGGAATTATGGATGATAATATTAAAAAGGTTACACTGGTGAGAAAGCTACAAGATCACACATTGAAATGGTATATAAATAATTCTAATGACCACCCAAACGTAGGAATCACAAAGATCCAGGCCACACTGAATAGGGAAATTAGTAGGCCAAAATCAGAAACACAATCAATCATCAGGTTTAAGGAGATCGCAATGCTCCTGGGTAATACCCCCTGGGATCTAGACCAGAGGCTTATGAGTACGATTTATGAAGCCAATATGACATTGACAGATGGACAACATTGCGCATGGTTTGTGGAATCACTTACGCCTCACTTAAGGACGGCGCTATCACAGCAAAAAATTTCCACCTAGGCCAAAGTGTTGGATATGGAAATGAGATTACATGAGACCCCTATACAAGAAATTGGTTTGGGAGTCCAACAAATCCACATGCAACTACAAAATCTATGTCTGGAAATGCAAAGTTTGAAATAGGACAGGACACCTTGGCCAGAGGCGTGCGAGGAAATATGGTGCATAAAATGCAAAGGCCAAGGGCACGGCAAGGACCACTATCCAGTGTTCGCAAACTACTTGGCAGGAGGAGGGTCAATGCCATTAAGACTTGAGGCACAGGCAGGGTCAAGCATGGTGTCTGCGTTATGGTGTGTGATCTATCAGATAGGAGGAAAACCCACTACTGATAATTGTCATATGTTGCAGAAGTATACCCAGATGTCCCATCAATTGTTTTGTAATTTCTGCAGGTTGGTAGGCCATGATGAACGTACTTTCCAAAGCTATGAAATAATGATGGATCAGACTCCTTTCTACAAGGTGCAGACTAAAAAAAGAGCCCTCAACCCAAATGCAGGGATGGCACACATTGGATTTCAGGGGCGCAATCGAGGTCGAGGTAGAATGTGACTAGGAAGGCATCATGGAAAACTAATTTGTTACAACTACGGAGGGCCAGTGCACAATGCCCGCGATTGCACAAACCCGACAAGAACATCATGTCAGTATTGTAATCAGTTTGATCATGAGGCATTAAAAAACCCTTCATTGATAGCGAGGATGTGCGAAAAGGGGGTACTCCATGCCCCTTCGACTCAAAATTTACAAATGATGAGGTCTGAGCCGTGCGAAGAAGACCCAAATGTAAACATGATGCTTAGAAGTGGTATGACCATGGGAGATGATAAAGGGAAGAAACCAGAAGAAAGTGTGTGGGTTTTCAAGGCTCCTACAATGGAACCCGAATTTGATTTTGAACACACAAAGGAGACATTCATGGAAGCTAAGAAGAGCTTCACGGAGGCCTCTACTTCAGGTAGTAAGGATCAACTAGAACTAGGGTTGGATCCTTCAATGCTCACTACCTTTTCTGGAGACATGCATGAAACTGTTGCGCAATAGCAAGGTAGTCAAAGGACTACAGGAAATTATCACTAGGTTCTCGGGGTTAGGAGAACCACGTGTGGTCTGAAAACATGGAAAGGATGCATTGAGCATAAGAAGGGAAACGAGGTTGACTGCACAAATCATCGAGTATGAAATGGATCAAGTAATCCCGGATCTGGGTTCAGACATGAATGTACTACCAAAGAAAACATGGGAACACATGGGCAGACCCATGTTACAATGGTCCCCTATTTAGTTATGAATGGTGAACCAACAAAATATTTTTCCCATGGGAAGATTGCAAGGGGTAACAGTCGATATTGAAGGTGTGAGTGCATAGGCGGATTTTGAAGTGATAGAGATTGTCAATGACAGTAATCCCTATCTTGTACTACTATGAATAGACTGGGTCATAGATATGAATGGAGACATAAATCTAAAGAAGCGCAAAATGATCTTTGAGAAAATGTCACTATGCGTAGTAGTACCACTAGATCTAGTCGAAGGAGTGAACCGGTGCATGACAATGATAGTGATGATGATCTTGATTGTATTTACAAGATAACTACATGAGAACAAGATTGGTTGAATCCAATTGTAGATGGAAGAATTTCGTGGGAGCGCAAAAGCTCCTGCACTTCATATTTAGACGAAGAAGTAGAACAATGACAAAATCGACCACACGAAGTAACAAGGCTAAATTACAACATGATCATCAGATCATTGCAGTGCGTGACAATGGAGGCAAGGGAGCTACCGACATATGATGGATTAACAGCGATGGATTAATTTCTAAGAAAATTTGAAAGCGTGGTACTAGAACAACAACGATTTGATTCTCTGAAATGGGCATTCCATGCAACACTCGCACGATGGTAGGGTACACATCAAGGAAATTTTGAGGACTAGCACCGGTGCAGAAGAATGATCCACTTATGATTTGGGAAACCACAGCTATGGCTAGTAGACAAATATGGTGGACGAGATGATCCACGCACACAACTCGTGAAATGGACCAAGGTTTATGGGGAAGAGCCACATCCTGAATGGGTACATTTATTCTACCATACCCTGGATGTCATACCCATGAACTGGTATACTGAGATGGAGCTCCACCATGGTACGAGCGAATGGGATGTCTTGCATGAGGGATTTTTGTTAAAATTCACATTTGAAGATCATTGGTAGGATATTTTTGATGATGTGCTACAAGCAGTAAAATTCGTTATCTTCAAAATACCATAGAAGCCAATGGGAGTACTTCAGCCAGAATGGGCGACACAGTTAAGCAGCGCACTGGAGTGTTATAACGTAAATGTTGAAGAGGATGATGAGGACCCACGAAACATTAAAATTTTAGAAATAGAAGGCTCTCACGAGATTCATGGACCATCACTTAAAGACCCCAACATCACCACGCTAGTAAAAACGAAGTAGGTCAACATTGGAATGGAGGCAGAGCCAAAGTATGCAATTCTTGGGGACTATTGGGATGATGCGACAGTCGATAAGGTCACTGAGTTACTCCATGAATACCAAGACTTGTTCCTGACCAAAATTATGGACTTAAAAGGCATTGTTGGTGATTTAGGGATGACGAAGGTCACCATGAAACCTGATGCAAAGCTAGTTAAGAAGTGACCTTACTGCTTGAATCCAAAGTATTCAAGCAGTAATTATTGAACCAGTGGAAGAACCAACTGGGTGAGTCCTATGGTAGTACAGGAGAAAACACATAAGGCTGAAATAATAA
The DNA here is from genome assembly GCA_000404065.3 of Pinus taeda. Taxonomy (NCBI): domain Eukaryota; kingdom Viridiplantae; phylum Streptophyta; class Pinopsida; order Pinales; family Pinaceae; genus Pinus; species Pinus taeda. The sequence goes on along the minus strand of APFE031035190.1, from coordinate 36,021 downwards.
TATGCGTAGACCTCAGGAAGCTGAACGATGCTTGTGTACATGATCCATTCCCAACACCATTCACAAATGAAGTACTAGAGAATGATGGCAGTCAAGAAGCATACTCATTCATGGATGGGTTCTCAGGGTACCATCAGATCAAGATCGTGTCGAAGGATAGGAGAAAATCGACCTTCACAATAGAATGGGGCTTCTTTCAATACACCATTATGTCGTTTGGACTGAAAGACTCGACAAGTATATTTTTTTGCATCATGGTAACTGCATTCAAAGAATAATTCCACAAGTTTTTGGAGGTCTATCTGGGTGATTGGACTGTCTTTGGATTAGTTAGGCATCAAGTAGCAAGCTTATGCTTGATGTTGGATACTTGTCGCCAACAATAGATTACGTTGAACCTTAAGAAGTGCACATTCCTCGTTCCCTTTGGAAACCTACTGGGACATGTGGTTTGCAAACAAGGACTGATGGTGGACCTTAAAAAGATTGTCGTTATCCTAAATTTGGAAGCACTACGAAGTGTTAAACCACTGCGCACTATGTTGGGACACAGTGGATACTATAGGAAGTTCATCAAATGTTATGCCCAAATAACCACGCTGATGGAAAAGTTATTGAAAAAAGATGTTACATATTGCTGGAATGATGATTGCATGAAGAGTTTGGATGTCCTAAAGGGGAAACTGGCTTCCACTCCAATCCTGGTCTTCCAAAAATGGGATGTGGAATTTCATGTACATGTGGATGCATTGTGTGTCACATTGCGAGTCGTACTCACATAGGAGGGTGCGAAAGGTGTGGATCACTTGATCACATTTGCAAGTCAAGGATTGTCCAAAGAAGAAAAAAACTACTCTACCACTGAACATGATGGGTTGGCAATGGTGTACGCACTCCAAACATACTGACACTATTTACTTGGAGGACATTTCAAGATGTATACCGACCATTCCACATTGAAATACCTGGTGAACAACCCTATGTTGGGGGGGTGAATATACAGATGGCTTTTACTATTTCAAGAATATGATTTTGAGGTCATAGTCAAGTTGGGATGCTTAAACATAGGACCAGACCACTTGTCACGAATTGAGACGGGCAAGGAAGAGACAAATTTGGAGGAGGGACTACCTGATGCATAACTCTTTGTAGTGCATATCGCAGATGGACACTTCGAAGATATAATCCATTTTCTAACAACAAGAATTGTGCTAAAGGAATACTCATTCCAATAGAAGAAGGAATTGGTGGTGCGTGTAGCGGACTTTTCTGTCATCGAGGGCACCTCTACAAGATGGGAAATGATGAGATATTGTAAAGATACATACTTGAATTTGAACAAGGTCAGATCCTTGTGGAAGCACATTGGGGCACTGCAGGAGGACATTATGCAAGATGCCTGACTGCATAGAAGATTCTTCGCGCAAGGTTATGGTGGCTGACCCTGCACCAAGATTTGAAAACACACTGTAAAGCCTTCGATATATGTCAAAGGACTGGAAAACCATCATGAAGGCATGAGATGCCACTAAATCCCCAAATGACACTGCAGTCGTTTGAGAAATGGGAAATCGACTTTGTGGGCTTGATCAAACCTCAGGGTAAGACAGGTGCGTACTACATCATCACTGCGATAGAGTACTTGGCATGATGGGTGGAAGCACAACCGGTCAAGGACTGTGTTGTCACAAAACCATGTACTAAGGGCTGCTACTTAGTGAGATCTCATGCAACTGTTTCAAACCAGACTTTAGACTAAGGTTTAGCCTCCTTAGTCAGAGAGGGCTCTCTCACAAATTCTGATATGCATTTAAGGGGAAAAAAGATGGCTAACTCTTTATAATAGTGAATAAATTTAAGCTGGTTGGAACAACAAAATCAAGGCTTCTTCCATTGGGCTCATGGAGTTATACATTTCTACAGTAAACAAGCAACTACTGAATCATAGAAACCAAGGCATATAATGTCTCACTGTTCAAAACATCAACCAAGAAGGACTGCAA
>APFE031035190.1:0-31262 GCA_000404065.3 Pinus taeda | reverse complement strand
ACATGTTTGTGATCCTATCTCTAATGGCGGGATGAATCCTATCATGATCTGGAGAGGACGTCGACTGACACATATGAATGGTTTTTGATGACTTACCTCCCAAGATTTGACATTTTAAGGCAATATGCTGCAGAAAATACCCGAATCCCCGATTTCGTAGCGCAGGCAATCATGAAATGACATGCCGCGCTACGCAATGGCTGCTCAATGATATGCTGCGGAAAGGTGGAACATGATTGCGCAGCTAAATTGGCCAATCATATTACGCTACGAAACTGTGCAAAGTCAGAATGATGTAATCAAGACACGACATGCTTTAACTATCATGAGAGAAGGTATCTAACGGTTTTTTAACAAAGACTCATGTCAATACCTTTGGAAAACTAACTTAAAGTGACACACCTAAAAACCTATTTACTTGAATCAAAAAATTTTATATGGATCTTTGGACATAGGTAACTGTGGTTTTAAGTGATAACAGACTGCATGGCCGCTACGGCTATGAAGTTTTTGTTCGAAAATGTGTTAACATGATTTGGCTATCTGGAAATATTAATGAGTGATCATAGAACACATTTCCCAAATGAAACCATCAACGCGCTCATAGAAGAGTTCTAGGTGTATCATAAAAAAAGTACACTGTACCACCCATAGGCCAATGGGATAGTAGAGGCATTCAACAAAATAATAGAGACTACGATGACCAAAGTATGTAACGTGCAACGAAATGACTGGGACCTACATGTACCTGCCATCTTATGGGCATATAGGACAAAGTGCAAGAAATTGATGGGACAAGCACCTTTCCGGTTAGTCTATGGCATGGAAGCTGTCATGTTGATGGAATACATTGTACCTAGTTTGAAAATAGCAGTGCTCACAGGCATGACGGACCACGAAGCTCTAGATGAAAGGCTCACACAATTAGAAGAACTCAAGGAAGAACAGTTTCTGGCTGGATTTCATCAACAGGTACAAAAGTAACATGGAAAGGCCTGACACAACTGCCATATCAAGTTGCACACCTTCAAGGTAAACAACTTAGTACTACTGTATGACAGTAAGTTTGGAAAATTTCCGAGAAAATTTAAAATGCACTGGTTGGACCATATGTGGTAAAGGAGGTCATAGATGGAGGCACGGTCCAGCTAGTCAAACTCAATGGATAACCCTTCCCAGGCAAAGTAAATGAAAACCACTTGAAACCCTACACGGGTGGGCCAGCTCTCTGACTAATCGGCCGAAGCATAGTTTTCATGACTTGAGGAGCTAGACAAGGGTGCGGGGCTATAAACACATGCACTAGATGTTGGTACCAAGGTATGGACATGATTCAAATGCGGATGATTCAGAAGAAAGAATGCAGTAGGTCTAGCAAACCACAGAACAGTGCGTTATGGACCTCTGAGTAGTATGGGACCAATTGGAGGGGCTTCGTTCCAAGGTCGCCACACTAGCAGAGTGACTCGGGACAAGTCACGATGATTGTGTTGGGGGCCTGTTGGACATGGAATCCCCCACAACATGTTTTGGGGCCCAGAGCCCAAGTTTTGGTTAAAGGTTTTGTAAGACTCCATGAATTTCCGACACAGAGCTAGAAGTATAGGTTAAGTCATAGGGTTGTCTGCCCTAAAGTGTTGTAATGTAACATAAAGACATGTTAGCCTACCCATGGTTTGTAGACCATGGGATTTCATAAATAGAGCGAAACTTTAAGTTGTAAAGAAAAGAGGAGGAAGAGAGAAGAACACACATGGTTCGAGCCTAGAGTAAGAGTCTAAGTGTATTGGGTTGTTGTAGTAGGAAGAGGCTCTACAGGTGAGAGCGTAGAGGCCTAGTAAAGTCCATAGCTAAGTGTGCAGACCCCTGCAGTTGAGTGTGTAGGGTGGTGTGGAGTCTGTAATCTTGATCACATAATAATAAAGAGAAGTTGATTCCTATTTCTGTGTATCTGCTTGTGCATTGCCTTTTTTACATTTATATATTTCATTTATCGCACGCATTGATATGATTGCTAAATATGTTGTACTAATCATTAGTATTACATAAATAAGTTAAGTAATCAGGTAATAACAAATTGAATAGAAAGGAACTTGGGTATTATATGGGTTGCGTCCCGAGTAGGGCAGTGTGGAAGTAGCATCACAGGTTTCGAAGGAATAGCAAGTGTGCATAGTGACGTGCATGCAGAGTCAAACCGCGGACCTCCAAAAACCTACCAGACATCCCCAGGGTGCAGAAACTTGGTTCTAGCACCCTCCCATACTACTTCAAGGAGACCTTAGTTTGCGATCCACAAACTATTGCTAAAAGGGCCAATAGTACTGGGATTTCCTTGGCTAAATCAACTCTGAACCTAGGTGAGTCCCATACAAGCCAACAAAGCTTACATGGACAGTGCACTGCTCTTGGAAGTAAGGCTCACAAAATCACTAGTGATAGTGAATATCGAATTCATAAGTATAGTTTACTACATAATACATATCAATAGTTACTGCTCACTCTCCATTTATAGTCACCCTCACTTTGATTGCAATTGCACTTTTATTTGGGTGAGTTTTCTCAAGTTTCTCTCTAAACTACCTTTTTTTTTCTCAAGTGTCGCTTTCACATTTCCAGCTATCATTTTTTCTCGCGTTCACTTTAGTAAGTGTTGTTTCATGTTATCTTCACTCTCGCATGTGTCCCTTCCACTTTCTTTAAGATTTTGCAAGTGTCATTTTCACTTTTATCTTACTTTCAGATGTGTCATATTTTCACATGGGAAGTTCCGCACATCACCAAATGAAGATTTATGATTCATTTAAAGGGTAAACTTTGGTTTCAATGGGTCCTATTTATCATATGGAGATGTATTAGATCCATTCCCAAATTTTCATGCACTTTCATAATAGTGTCATCACTATTGTTGCGAAGTGTATCTTAAGTGTCACACTATTGGCTTGTTGGGGCCTAACCCAGGTTCATAGTTAATTAGCCAAAAAAATCCATGTACTACTGGCCCTTTTAGAAATAGTCCATGGAGCGTAGACTGAGTTCTCACCCGAAGTAGTATGGGGGGATTTTGGAACCAGGTTTCCGCACGCTTGAGATGTTTGAGGGGTTGATTTAGTCTAACTTTGAATACCTTCGTGCATGTTACTTCACGCACTTCCCTCACATGCGGGGCCTTCGTGCACTATTATATTTGCCTTTGCACAACCCTAACTAGGGCTATTGGGCTTTCGCATTGCTGGAGCAGTCATCTGTACTATTTCCCCAAGTCACACTACAGACCTTACTTATCTTCTTATAACAGTTAGTTATCTTCACATAAATAGACACCTTATGTTATATTCACTTAATCAACACATTTATATAGGTTCGTGCAGTAAATAAATAGAAAACTTGCAATTCATACCCAATATACTTAAATGCATAAAATAGGAAAAGATACACAAAAATATGGTAAAACTTCTCTTTATTAATGCTTCCAACGGTTACAGACTCAACTGGCCCTGCACACTCAGTTGCAGGGGTCCGCGCACTCAGCTACAAAGCCTTATCCTACTCTATGACCCAAAACTAGACTTTACACTTTAGATACTCTACTATGCTTCTATTCCATGATCATCATTCCATTCATTCTTAGATGTCCCTTTACACTTAGAGCCTCACATTATTTATACAATCCCATGGTCTGCAGACCATGGGTAGATCTCTCAAATCAACATTACATTACAAAAATGAGGGTGGACAACCCTCTGACTCATTTACCATCTTTGCACTCTGCCCCCACAAATCGCAAAGTCTTTACAATAGAATTAGTCAAATCTTGGGCTTTAAGCCCCAAAATGTGCCATGGGGGAATCCCATGCCCAACAAGCCCCCAACACAAAATTCATGACTTGCCATCGAGTAACTCTGTCAGTATGGAGATCTTCACGTAGAGACCTTCCAACTCTGCTCGGACGGCTGCAAGGTCAGCATTGCACTGAGCAGTTGCCTATTGAATCTCCTATACTTGTTGTTCTAAGACCATGGTGTCAGAATTTCTCCCTTGTATCTGTTCCTACGTCCCCTGCATCTGCACGAGCTTGCCTTCAATTATTTCTGTGATTACAAAGTCCTCATTGATCCAAGGCTAAACATATGCCTTCAAAATTTTTTCTATATGTCGTGCTGCATCTACTTGCTCCTTAAGCGCTTTGGCCTATTGCATTTGCGCGAGCTATTGTGTGAGGGCCAAGGTCTGCATGATCCCTTTGACGTTGTCATACTACTACTATAGCTCATGCACCTCTTTTTCTAAGTGTTGTTTGTTCGAGTCCTCCTGCAGATTTATGAGGACCTCGAATGATTCTTCCAACATTCTGGTGCAGTCCCTTACTGCATTGTCGATCTCCTCCATCCCTGATGTAATGACACTGGAGTGTTGTTCCCTTATCTATAGAGGAGTTGAAGGTTGTGCCTTCAACTACAACTCTACTATCTAATGGTTCAGCTCCAACTGAACCTTGGCCATTTCTGCTCACGCCTCACGCACCCCTGCTGCTAATCACTAGATGCACACCTCTGCTGGTGCTTTTTCTAGGATGGACAGCTCAGGGACCATCTAGCAAGCTTCTCCAAGTACTTGCACCATCTGCCTATTCTAAGACATGACGTCATCGTGCTGCAAGTTCAACTGCACCATGTTGATCTTTTGCTCACTCAGCACCTGCAACGTGCAGCTCTCCCTAGCCCGCAGTTCTGCAGTAATCCCATCCTACAGAACATAGAGCACCTTGCGTGGGAGCATAGCCATGTTGATCCCTATACCTTTCAATGTATTGACTGTAGGACCATTGGCCTCATTTCTTGTAACCAGTGCCCCTTCCGGTAGCACTATTGTGTTGGTCGTACGAGCACGCAACATTTCCTCAGCTGTGGTTGTCCCTACAATGAGGCTGGTCAAGAGAGTGCCAACCTAGGGAGTGTACACCTACAACTCCTGAATCTATGCTGGGAGGGCCCCCAACATAATCTGATTCTCCTCCGCAAAGTTCTAGAGGGCCTCTATGGTGATGCCATGCACCATCTCCCCTATATCATGCAGATCCCCCTCAGTAAGGGTGATCGAGCCGATAGACAAATTCGATGCTTTTACCTTCTTGCACGACCCCATCCACTCACTCGGGCACTGGCCCTTTACTAGTGTCAACATTATATGTGGGTCTGCACTACCCTCCTCTACCTTTGTTTCCATCTCTTGGTCCTTCTCCAGCAAAGGTGACTTTTGGCCCTCGTGCACCTTCTCTGCTACCTTTTGTGCTACTGTTGCGGCCTTTTCTTGTTCTACTATTGTTTGCACAGTCTTCCATGCCTCCTACACCTTCACTGCTACTACTTATTTCCTTCTCTTTTCCACCAACTGTGCCACACATAGTTTGGCCTCCTCCTTCTTTTGCACAACAGATTTTTCTAGCGCAGAGATGTCTGGAGCATGCCACTCTAACGGTCAGGTCTCTAGTGTGTCGAAGATCACATCATATGTGGCCATATATGGTAGTTCATTCCACTTATTTGTAGGGTCCTTGTGCATCCTGAGGTAGATGTGATGAAAGTCCACTTTAAACGCTATGAAACTTTGTAGGCTATTGTAGATAATGGGTGATAACCGCTACTTGTAGTTAATCCCCATTCTAATGTTCATCTCCATGAACACCCATAATATTTACTGTCGTGGATCTGGTTCACATCTTTAGTGGCCCATAGCAAAGCATACTTCACGACCTCGAGGAGATCCCTTACAATTGTGGGAAATTGGTTGTCTTTAGGAAATTCCCTAGCTATCAGCACTATGGACAGTAGGAGCCATGCATAATTGAAGGTTTTCCCTTGTTCCTGTGCATCACAACAATTTTCTAGGAACTCCTTGCACAAAAATTTGGACCAGATAAACTAGACCCCCTTCGTGCACTGTTCAACAAGTGCAACCACCGGCGCAAGCACCTCATCTGTATGACACTTTTGCATGAGCTTACTTTCCAGTATCTGAGTCGCAACTCTAACTGCGTCAACAACAAAGAATTCTATAGCTTGTATTTCTTTTTCATGGCCCCTGCGATGGTGAAATCACTGCTATTACCCTCCAAAATGTCTCCGGGGCCGTCTCCTTTACACGGGAGCTAGGTAATTTGATGGATTATGTGGTCCTCCAGCCATAAACACCCACAATGCACCAAGAAAAGTTGCTACCTGATGACAAAGATAGTCACTGGGGCACGATGGTAATGCATCACCCAGAGCAGGTTCAACAACCCTACCTTTTCAACTCCGTATAACCACTTGTGTAGCTCCAATTCTATAAATCTGGCCACAGTGTTCTACTTCGGCTTCATGAAATGTGTAGTCACCAAGTGAGGGAATTTGTCATGGTCAGTGAGATCCCAGTCTTCAAATTTTAAGCTTCGTACCCTTCCCAATTACATTCCTTCAAAGATGATGTCGTCTGGGAGGAGAGGAGTCTGCAAAGAGCTCTTGCTCTCATGGAGGTCCTTGGGCGCCTTTGCCTTCCTGTTCCATAGGGGAACATACGTGGGAATTTTTGTTGGAGGGTGCATAGCCTTGGTTTCTTCCTCCATGCCCTCATCCTCATCCTCTTCAATTATGAGATCCTCAAGGTCTTCTTCCTCCTCATCAGTTTCTAGGTTAACCGCTTTCCCTTTCTCCTCCATTGTTAATTTAGTTTGTAGCAGGTTTCGAGGGGACACATGCACTAGAATCATTATCTATTTATCTTTCTTTAGTCTCAGCATGCATCGTGATTTAGGGATTTCCGCAATCCCTAAATCAGGGGCATCTTCTATGGTCATGGCCTATGCGGCTTCTTCAGAGGTCATCTCTGCGATTTCCCTAGCTTCTTCAAATGCTACCATCTGGTTCATCCAGAAATCTCTCAACCATTCAATCAAGAGCTCAACCAATGCTCTCCACAGGAAAAACAGGTCTCGGTTCAGAATACTCGAGGCGCACAACAACTTAATTTGCAAATGACCAAGTGTTGTTTGCTGAGTAGCCCTTTTTATTTTATAGCATCTTTTGAATTTGAATTCGACCATTCCCCCCAAATCCGGTCCATTAATGCTTCCTTGGCAGCAAATTTTCCCAAATATTTCTCATAAAGCTTGTCTTAAATGCCTATCGCTTGCTTCACTTGGTATCAAGTCAAGCATCACATCATGAATAGTGACTACAATGGTCACTTTCCAGCCAACCCATGTGGCAATGCAGCCCCCCTTGCGCGGTCACGAACCTTGTTACACTTTGCTTCTGTGTGCACCCCCGATATTATGCAGCCCTCAGGTAGTGTAGTTTATATTCCCATGCCTCCTTTCAGCTACCAATAGTGCTAAGACTGTACTTCCCATGGCTAGTCAAGTGGCCATGCCACCTGTATAGGGTTCCAACCGGTCATCATCACTTTTCCTGGAGAAAATTCACCTTTTATTTTTAGTGTCCGCATCACACACTTTACCCTATGCATCGCGCCACCATGGGTGATCCTTCTAGTAATATACAGTCCAATCCAAGGCATCAAATTTATCAACTCTCAGCAGTAGTCCCCAAATTCGTCAACATAATCATGTGCACCCTATTTTATCACCCTAGTTTTCTTATCGAGAAAATCCTTCTTTATTTCTTCCTCAAGCTTCTTGACTTCCACTTCCACTAGAGTGCTTTTTTCCCTTAGCTGCACCCTTTCCTTCATGATTCTTGGAGCCTATGATCACCTTGTCTAATTTTATCCTTAGGTCCCAAGTGTTATTATTCATTCAGCTACGCTATTCCTTCTTCCCAGGCTCCATAAACCATCATATCCACTAGAGCTACTATGCATAGACTAGGCATACTGTACTCGATTGGAACTATAGTGTTCGCTCCATAGGCCAACCTAGAAGGCATCTACCCTATCATCTTCTTGCATGTTGTCCTATAAGCCCATAGAACTGTTGGTATGCATAGGTCCCAATCACTCTATTGTGCATTATATACCCTGTTCAGTTTTCTAAACACTTCATTAAAGGCTTTTGCGTGGGTAGCCTTATGTGCACTCGTTCTTTCCATCCTTTGTCATCCCAACTGGAGGCACTGTTCACATAATTGCCTCGTTAGCACCTACTTATTAATCGTGTCCATGTGCATCCACACATGTTGTTTAGCATATGCATATACCCATCTAGACAGACGCATGCACAGATCATTCCATCCCTCATACTTGTCTTTTAGACACAGGCTTCCCAAAATTCATGCACATGATTCTCCTACATTCGCACTAGTTCTCAAAGCTTCCTTGGTACGTACCCCACCACCTTGCGGGCGTAGCGCATAGTAACCATTTCAAAGCCTTGAAACGTTGTTGTTCAGACACCTCTCTTTCAAATCTACTTAGGAAGGCATCTACCTCTCTTAACCCATCATAAGTAGGATGATCCCTTACTTTGTTGATACGCAGTGCAACAATATTGTCATCATGTTGCAATTCAATGTGGTTACCTCATGTAACCAGTTCTGCCATCACTCTATCTCTTCATTTGAATCCAATGTACAAGAGCTTTCACGCTCCCATGAGATTCGTCCATCCGTGGTGGGATTTACCCAGTCTTGCTCTCGTGTGGTTATCTTGTAGATGCAGTCTAAGTCGTCATCACTTTCATAGTCGCGCGCTGGCTCTGTGTAATGTGATCCTTATGTACAGTCCAAAGGTACAACTACATGCAGAGAATTTTTCTCAAAAATCATCTTACGGTTCTTCAGATTTTTCATCATGTTCATGTCAATGGCCCAACCTATTCCTAATAGAGTGGGGTATGGATTGTTGTCATCAACAATATCTATCACTTCAAAGTCTGCTAGTGCACATGCCCCTTCAATATCCATGGTGATTCCCTGCAATCTCCCCATAGGTATGATCTTTTGCTGGTTCACCATTTGTAGCTAGATAGGAGACCATTGTAGCATAGGCCTTCCCATGTGCTCCCATGTCTGTTTCGGCAGAACGTTCACGTCCAATCCTAGGTCTAGAATTACTTAGTCTATCTCATATTCTCCAATCTGTGTGGTCATCCTCATCTCTCTTCCTGTCCTTGTTGCATGCTTTCCAATCTTCTAGACTATGGGCAGCTTGCCTTTTATGGTCCTAGCACATCTATTTATGAGTTCCTGCAATCCCTTTACAGCCTTGCTATCGCACAATAGCTTCATGCATGTTTCTATAAATGTTTTGAGCATTGATGGGTCCATTTCTAGCTTTGACTTGTCTTTTCTTCTTGAAGTGGAGGCATCAACGAAGCTCTTCCTAGCTTCCATGAAGGTTTCCTTAGCACACTCCACATAAAACTCTGGTTCTTTAGTTGGTGCATAGAGAACCTAAGTACTATCTTCCAGCTGCTTGCCTTTATCATCCCTTTTTGTAATTCCAATTCGAAGCACAATGTTTATGTTAGGGTCATCCTTGTGTGACTTAGACCTCATCATTTGCAGCTTCTGAGTCGAGGGAAGTTGGAGTGATCCCTTGTCGCATAGCCTCGGTATCAGTGTGGGATGATCCTCCATTTCATGATCAAACAAGGTACAATATAAGCATGATGGATGCATCAGATTCATATAATCACGAGCATAATATCTTGGTCCCCAACAATTGTAACATATTAGCTGTCTGTGACCTCTTTCAGGTCCTCCTCCACCTTGGCCTCGTCCATGCCCCTGAAATCCAGTTCACGCCACTCTTGAGTTCTGGTGAAGGGGTTGTGTTTCGGCCTAAACTATGTAGGTGGGAGTCCTATTCATCATTAGATCATAACTTCTACAGGTGTGCTCATCATGTCCCATTGATCTATAGAAATTATAGAACAATTATTGCGAAATTCTGCATGTACTTTTGCAACAAATGGGAGTTGTCTATAGCATGCTTTCCTCCTATTTGACAAATTGTGCACCATAAGGTAGGCGTCGCGCTATGTCCTACTTGGGCCTTCGGTCTTAATGACATTGGTATTCCTCCTACGAGGTAATTCATGAAAACTAGGCAGTGGTCCTTATCGTGACCCTGACCCTTACATTTAACACACCATACCTCTTCGTACACTTCCGGGGAAGCTGTCCTATCCTATTTCAAACTTTGCATCTCAAGGCATAAGTTTTTCAATTGCACGTAGATCTGTTGAACTCCCAGGTTAGGATCTTGTATTAGGGTCTCATGCAGCCTAATCGTGATCTCCAAGGCCTTTTCCTGAGTTTTTAACCTTTGTTGTGACAGTGCATTCCTCAAATGCAGCGTTAGCGATGCTACAAACCATTCATAGTGTTGTCCATCTTTCAAAGTCATATTAGCTTCATGAATCATGCACTTCAGTCTCTGATCCAATTCCTAGGGGGTCTCGCCTGGTAGCATCATGATCTCCTTGAACCCAATGATCGACTGCGTCTCTAACTTTAGCCTACTAAATTCTCTATTCAGCACAGTTTGGATGTCCATGATCCCCGCATTCGGATTGTCATTAGAATGCTTAATATACCAGGTCAGCGTGCGATCCTGCAGAGTGCTAACCAACGTGGCTTTCTTTATATTGTCATCTATAACTCCCTGTGCTTCCCATACAACTTTTATCACAAACCAAAACTAGTTCGGATCTTCATTTCCTACTCCCTTGAACACTATCAACTTTATCGTGCTTGCCATATTGATTCGAGGTGGTGGTGTAGGTGGTAAGGGTGAAGATGGCGATGAAGGCCGTGAAGCTGGTGGTGGTGTGGGTGGAGGTGGTATGCACAGAATCCTTTGCCTTATCAAATTGATCGCACTTCTTGGTGAGACCTTTGTGAGCACTTCCTCGTCCCCTTGCAGAGGTGAAATCAAGGGGCTAGTTTCTAGTTCTACACTACCTTCATTTATATAAATTCTCCCACTTCGTGTAGCCCCAAACATCAATGTATTTGCACAATCTGCTTTTCACATATTAACATTTTAATCAAAGTGTTCAGAGAATTAACGTGAATACCTCGTGGTCCATTGAGGAAGCATCACTCTACCTCACTATAGCTGACTGAAGTATCTACAACGAACTCAGTAATGAATCCTCCTATAATTTGATCGAGCCAGTGATCCTGGGCACCAACTCTGGGGTCCACACAATAGCACTATCGAGCTTGCACCTTCCTTGGCTATCTGCTACCTTCGTGATCCACTCATACAACTCAGTAGGGAAAGTTGCGAAGAAAATTTTGTGGATCTCTGTGTATAGGTAGTAGTCTAACCATTCTTCTTTAGATAGTCACAGATTCCTATTCTTCTGCATTGTGAACTCATGAATTATCTTGTCCAACGAACCTTCAATTTTTTTCTTAATTGGATTCCAATGATACGACATCAGAAATCTCTATGCATATTTTGGTCCCGTCAACAGAACCATTTGTTGGCTTGTTAGGGCCTAACCCAGGTTCGGAGTTAATTAGCCAAACAAATCCCTGTACTACTGGCCCTTTCGGCAAAAGTCCGCAGAGTACAAACTAAGGTCTCACCCGAGGCAGTATGGGGGATGCTGGAACCAGGTTTCTGCACCCTTGAGATGTCTGAGCGGTTGATTTAGTCTAGCTATGAATACCTTCATGCAAGTTACTTTTGTGCACTTCCCTAACCTGCGGGGCATTCATGCCCTGTTATATTCACCTTTGCATAACCCTAACTAGGGTTGTGGGGCTTTTTCATTGTTGGAGTAGTGATCTGTAGTATTTCCCCAAGTCACAACACGAAACTTACTTATATTCTTATAAAAATTAGTTATCTTCGCATAAACAGATACCTTATATTATATCCACTTACTCAACACATTTATATAAGTTCGCGTAGTAAATAAATAGTAAACTTGTAATTCATACCCAATATACTTCAATGCATAAAACAAGAAAAGATACATAGAAATATGGTAAAAATTCTCTTTACTAATGCTTCCAATGGTTACAGACTCAACCTGCCCTGCTCACTCAGTTGCAAGGGTCCGCACACTCAGCTGCAGACTACTAGGCCTCTACGCACTTAGTTGTAGATCCTTCTCCTACTCTATGACCCAAAGCTAGACTTTACACTTTAGATACTTTGTTATGCTTCTATTCCTTGATCATAATTCCATTCATTCTTAAATGTCTCTTTACACTTAGAGCCTCGCTCTATTTATACAATCTCATGGTCCGCGGACCACGGGTAGATCTCTCAAACCAACATTACATTACAAAAATGAGGGCGGACAAACCTCTGAATCATTTGCCATCTTCACATTCTGCGCCCACAAATCATGGAGTATTTACAATAGCCTTAGTCAAAACTTGGTCTTTAAGCCCTAAAACTTGCCTTTAGGGAATCCCATGCCCAACACGCACCTTGTCAAAGGAAGTAAATTGTACATTCTTAAAGGGTAGTTCTTATGCATTCTTCTACACTAATATATCCAATTCATCATAAAGACATGCATTAGACATATTCCCCAAGTCTTGAGTATTTTTGTACAAGTTTCACCACTATCGTCAAAAAGTGTACAATAAGGGTCTTACTTAGAGGAGAGTATTATTTGACTATCACATTAAGCGAATCATGTTGTTCCAGAGTGTTGAGTACTCTATGTTGTGTCATCGATTATTTTGGGTGTGTGATCATGTTCAATTCTTACCTTGGTTTCATATCTACTTCAGTAATCCCACACTTAGAGAAATTTTGGAATATCCTCTAATTGATCAGTTTCACCTCAGTCAACCTCCTTGAAGTATGCATTTTTCAGTAACAAGCCTCAATTTGATCCCTTGCCTCCTAGAACTATGCAATGTGCAGTTCTTGCCAACATGGACTGCACACTACATAGTCATAGTGCTCAAGGATTGCCTCCCTACTCTAAAAAAGTGAACAATCCTACCTTTTAGTCAGTCTCTTGCTACTAATTGCATAGTCTCAATCATCAAGTTGTCTCCCTAAGTCCTTGAATTGTGCAACCATGTGATCCAATGACTGCTCTCTGTCTAGAACTGTACATTGTGCAATCTCAAAGCTTAAGCCTTCCTTACTAAGACCCTCAACTACGCAATATTACTTCCTTGACTTCAAGTGTTATGTATTTCACAGTCACAATCTTCATTCCCATACTCCTACCCTTTAGAAAATCACATTGTGCAATCCTTGAGCTTTCCTCCTCATCATGTACCATGTTTTAGGTTAAACAGTGGTTTTCATGAAGCAAGTTAGACTAGGAGATTTCCAAACTTATGTTGCCTTGTCATGAGTGGATTTCACTTGTACGTATTATATCTTGATAGGACAATATGATGATTAGAAAAAGAAGGAGACCATACTAGAAGACACTTATGAAGTTGTAAAGATAGGTTGATCATTGCATAAGAAGATGAAGGGACACCAAATTGCAATAGGAGTTTGAAGATCAAGATCATAGTAAAGACGCCATACCATTTGGCCCCTTGGAGGGTGAAGATGAAGAAAAAAACATATATTTTATGAATATGAAGTATTGAATAGACCTCTCATGAATATTGAAGAAAACACATCAAGAGAAACAACTTGGCAATTCCATCTCATCATGGAGTCCATGTCATCATTATCAAGTTGTTACTTGTACTAGTGTCATCACAATGTCAAATGTGTCCATGTGTCTTGCCACATAATTTGTTGATGTAATGATGATCCAAGTGGATATTGGTTTCCACCTTCGTATTCCACTTGGACCCCCACCATTGTACCATTATTTCTTTCATTTTCCATAATTGTAGCACAATTTACTATTTATGGTAGTTTTTCAGGTCTTGAAATTCCAAAGCCGTTTTGAAGCCCTAAAAAAAAATAATTGGAAAATGGGAAAATGTGTCCCTTTAACCAACATATTTTTTCTTAAATTTGTAGTCCTCGAATAGATATTTCTAACGAGGTATCATGCTCATAAAACAAATATGATATGCCAAAGTTACGACCCCAAGAAGTTGATGTACCAATTTACCGAAGGGGGCCCATAGTTTTGGCGCTCCATCTCCTAGGGTTAGTTTTTTGGATGTTTAGGGATTTCCAATGTTTGTAAATAACAAATAGGTCTTCGACCCTCATTGTAACACAGTTCAAAGGCATGTAGCTGCCACATCTCTTCTGAGAGATAAGCTACCATTGCTCGAGCTATTCTATTTACATTTTGTGTGTAAGCATCTTTCAATTCTTTGATATTAATTAAATTAATATTTATTTCATTTGAATATCTATGTTTATGTTTATATCTATATTCTATTTTGCTCCTGCATAAGTTTGGATTAGTGGTATGAGAGAGGTTTTCTCTTTCTCTATTTTTCTTTGCATTTCCTCAATGAGGTAAGGGTATAAGGAGTTTGGGCTCGAACTAGTTAAACCTTTGCAGGACTAGCCTCATAAACATCGAAGGCCTCCCATGGAAAAAGAAAAGAAAGACAAGGGAGTAGGAGATCCTTTTCAAAATATTTCTCAAACAATCCCTTGAGTGACAAAGGAACGCAATGATTGAAAACTTTTCCCAGATCCTTCGACAAATGCCCAGAAGTGATGAATCTTCATCTAGCATCCACTTTGGAGGAACCACTCCCTTCACGGTGCAAGTCAACATATAAAATCCCATGTTTGAAGGCCATATAGATGTAGACATCGTAGATATATTGTTAAATTTGTTGGAAGGGTATTTTTTGTTTCATGATTTTTGCAATAAGGAAAATATTACGTTTTCACTCCTCAAAGTCACCCTCCACATTAAGGACTGGTGGGAAACCTATGAGTAGATTGATGATAGGGAACTCTCACTGTTTTCAGCAAACCCACTTGGAACTCTTTCTGACATGCCATCAAGAAGGAGTATTTCCCTATCAGGAGCTATGAAGATAAGTACATAAAGTGGACCACACTATGAAAAGGAAGGGAACAAGACATTTCGGAGTTCACAAATATTTGTCATACCCTTCACAGAAAGCTGGGATTCAAGGATTTTTAGTAGCATCTGGTACTCAAGTAGTGTGGTTGTCTACACAAATACATATAGGATGATATGGAGTTCCTGGACATCTCCTCACTTGGCACCTCCTACCAATAGGCTGTCAAGATCGAGCATAAGTTTAAATAGAAGAAGTGACACTTTGGATATGCAAATCTGAAGCAAGGGAAAGGCACCTCCAAACCATAGAAAAAAGGAAAAAGCCAAGGCGAGGAGACCTAGGAAAACCTGTCAAATTCATAAGGAAAGAAAAACACCATGAAGAGAAAGAAGGACACAGGAAAGTGGTGTGAGTTCCATGAGAGCCCCACTCACAACAAAATTTAGTGTCGATCCAAGTAGTCACTAGTAGCCAAGCTGAAGGCTTCAAAATCAGATGCATGATCCAACTCTGAGTCAAAAACAGACAAGGGGAATGAAAAATGGAAGCAAAGTATTGATGTGGAGCCCAACATCACTTTTTCCACCACCAATATCTAGAAGATTGAGCCCAAATATCCAGAGGATGGGGAGCATATCTTCCACTCATAAATGTGGGTGAAGGGTTTGTCCCTGCAAATCATTTTCGATAGTGGGGGCAAAAAGAACATCATTTTAGCATAGGTCATGAAGTGGTTGTGCCTATTTACCACAACACACCCACAACCATACACCATCAGCTAACTTCACCAAGGATGACATTTTTATTTCAGCCAACAGTGTCACCTTCCCTACAACATCAAGCCCTTCATGGATGAGGTATTGTGTTATGTTTCTCCTCTTGAAGTTTTTCATGTATTATTAGGCCAATTATACTTGTGGAAGAGTCATGATGTGTATGAGTCGAGCATGCCAAGATAATTTGGGAGGTGCACTACAATTAAATCGTAAGACACTTTGGTGTGGAGAACATTGTGATCATACTACAAAAGTACTTTTATTGGAAAAAAAACTCCAACAGGATGTTGGGAAATATATCAGATCCTGAACTGCCATTGCTATCGCCAAGCCAACTATCAAGAAGCAAGGCTTGTACACTGCTCTACCTACTCCTAGCTAGCCTTGGGAATCCATCTCCATGGACTATCTGTATGGCCTCCATTCTACCAAGCATGGTAATGACTGTGTATTTGTGGTAGTGGACATATTTTTTAGTATGGCTATATTAGCGGCCTACAAGAATATTATCACGACAAAGGAAACTTCCAAACTCTTTTTTGAATGAGAGTGGGTACATTTTGGATCCCATAGACCATTATATTAGATAGGGATAGTAGGTTACTAATAATATTTTGGTCAAACCTCTAGAAACTATAGGAAACCAATCTCAAAAAGTCGATTGCATTCCATCCCCAAACTAAAGGCCAAACAAAGGTCATCAATAGGATAATAGTGCACATACTCCGCATGTACAACTCCAAGCATCCACGAACCTAGGATGAGAGCCTTCCCTATGTGTAGCAAAATTATAATAGAGCTATCCATAGCTCAACTATTCCTAGTCCCTTCCAAGTGGGTCTAGTATTTCAACCATTGTGTATTATTGATGTTGTCATGCCTCATGTGACTACACAAATAGAATCCACACATGTACAAACTAAGGGTAATAAAGAAACCAAATTTATTAAATGCTTCGAACACATCTGCCAATAGGTTCATGAATTTTTTTAGAATTCCAATACTAAGTACAAGCAACGAAAAGATAAACATCGGGTGCCACACAAATTTCAGGTGGGTGACAAAGTTTGGTTGCATTTGCAGAAAGAATGCCTCACTGAAGCCCATCGAAAGATCAGACCACTCTGCTACGGGCCTTACACAATTACCAAGGTTTTGGGAGACAATGATTTTGAGGTCAACATTCCCCCATTCCTTGGCATGCACCCATTGTTCAATGTGGACTACCTTTGGCCATACTTTCCACCATTACTGAACACAACAGACATTGCAGAACAACTCACACTGACATAGCTAAAACCAGGTTGCATGGAACATGCCACAAATGATCAGGTCATGGACTTACATATCATGAAAAATCACCAACAAAAGATCCAACTATATCAAATTGTCAAAGTTGGCCAACTCCTGCACCAAGGCAAGTGGCTCACTAGGGACCAAGTTTAGTAGAAGTTTCCCCATATCATGGAGAAAATCAACACAATTGGGTCCATTGCTTCCTAAGGGGGGAGGAATGACCTATTTGGATATTGGTGGTCACCCGCCTATTCCACTTGTACCCCCACCGTTGTACCATTGTTTCTTTAATTTTTGTAATTGTGGCAGAGTTTACTAATTTTGGCAGTTTTTTGGGTCCTAAACTTCCGGAGCCATTTTGAGGCCCTAAACGACATTTTTATGGAAAATGGGAAAAAATTGGCCTTTAAGAAACTTTTTTGGTTGAAAGTTGTAGTCCTATTATAGATATTTCTTATGAGGTATCATGCACGTTAAACATAGATCATATGGAAAAATTACTACCCTGGGAAGTTGATGTACCAGTTTACCCCAATGGGGTCCATTGTTTTGGCGCTTCATCTCCTACGGTTAGGGTTTTCAATGTTTATGGTTTTCCATTGTTTCTCAATAATAAATAAGCCTTTGAGACTCATTGTAACATAGTTTAGAGGCATGTAGCCACAACATCTCTTCTCAAAGATAAGCTACCATGACCCAAGCTAGTCTATTTCAATTCTATATGTAAGCATCTTTCAATTCTTTGATACTAATGAAATGAAGATTTATTTCTACTACATACCTGTGCTTATGTTTATATCTGTATTTTGTTTTCTTCTTACATAATCCCGGATCAAATGATTTAATTATCAAAAGGAAAGGATAAATTGTAATGTGTGGAAGTCCAAGAGTCATATGTGGAATATGAAATTTTACATAGTCATATATGGAATAAAAAGTCTTTAGGGAAAGTCCAAAAGTCATATAGAAATCGAATGGTCACATTATAAGTCTAAGAGTCATGAGTAAAGCACAAGGTTCATGGGGATATGAAAGGTCATTCCTCTTGCAATAAATACACCCTGATAACTTAAGGAAATGGATTTTGGAGGCTTAGCCTTTGGAGAGCTAGCCTTGGCATTTGTTGGCTTAGGGGGTCCTAACCCAGGCTCAGAGTTAGTTGTACCAACCAATAAATCCTTCTACTACTAGCCCTTTTGGCAACAACCTGGGTAGCGTAAGCTATAGTCTCAACAGAAGCAATATGGGGATGCAAGAACCAAGTTTCTGCATCGCGAGACTAGTGTGATGTCTTTTATCTCTTTAGATCTACCTTCATGTAGATCGATACAATATTAGGGAACATTACTGCATCTCTATCAAAATGGCCTTTAGACCTTCACTAAGGTCTATGATTAGTCTTTGCGAACCTTTAACAATCCATCCATCTACTTACGTACATCAGAAAGTAGTCCTAAATTAGGGTTTGCGCAGATTTATTTAAGTTACCTAGAAACATCAGAGAATGCATCAAAGTCTTTATGAAAACCCATAAACATGCATTGCATACATCATTAAGACTTATTCAATAGAATCAAGCAACATTCAACCAATATTTCATAAAACACATTATGCATCGACATCATATAATATTAACACCAATAAACAGAAATACACAATAATTCTTCGGAAATTGTCTTTATTGATCTTCAATTCAGGATTACATACTCAAAACTACCCTGCACACTCAGCTGTAGGGGCCCATGCACTCAGCTGTGGACTCTACCTAGTCCTCTGTGCACTTAGTTGCAGAGCCTTACTTCTCCTATCTGACCCACTTATCTTCACTATTACTTCTATTCTATCTACCCATTTCTTATCAATCCTTCCAAAACATGCCTTAGACTTTCTAAGACACACTTATTTATAGACTTTTTCATACAATCCCATGGTCCATGGAAAATGGGTGGATCTCAAAATCGACTCATAATTTACATAAAACAAGGGGCTAAAACCCTTTGACTCCTAATCCTCTACGCGCTACACATCAACAAATTGCGGATACTTTACATTAATTACAAAAATGTATCAAACATGGGTTATTTGAACCCCAAAACTGATCCAAGGGACCCCATATCAACAAGCCCCCAACACAAATATCATGACTCATCCTCGAGTCACTCAACTAACACTGCTATCTTACTGCAAAGATCCCCCAGCTCCACTTGGATTAGTGTGAATTTGACAATGCTCTAAGCTACTACCTGCTTGACTTCCTCAATGATTTTCTTTGTAGTTGGTCCTTCGACTACTAGCCTCATCATCCGATGTGTCTGCTGCAACCCTTTTAGCTTAGTGTGGATAGTGGTTGTGACTTGATAATCTTCTTCCAACCATGGTTACAGCCTGACCTTTAGTAAAGCCTCCTTCTTTTGCGCTTCCTTCACCTGTGTGAGGAGTGGCTTTCCTTCTTGTAATTTAGCAAGACACCGCACTGGCACAATGGATTGCACAGTGGCCCTGACTTCATCATATTTCTATTGAAAATCCCTTACTTTTATGTTCAACATCTACAGGTTTAGATCCTCCTGCATATTGGTCACCAACTCCATCGATTTCTAAAACAATTTCATACATTCAGTGATTGTGGCATCCAGGGTGGTCATTCCTTCTTTTATTGTTGCTCCGTGCTACTCCCAGGCCTCAGGTAGAGTTGTGGGATCCAACTTTAATTGCAATTTTATGATCTTCATGTTGAGCTCAAACTGAACTTGGCCAACCTCTACTTCAGCTTCGTGAAACCACCGATGAGTTTTATGATCGTTTCTTCTAGTTGTGCATCCTCTAGGATGTCAAGCTCAAGCACTTCCCTACATGCCTCTATGACCACTAAATATAGTCATGAATTCTCTACCTGCAACATCTCCTTTTCCTTCAGAGCCTCTATCTTTTCAATGAACATTTGTTCATTTTCACACTATATTCGTTGATGAGGTTGAGGGTGTGCTACTGCTAGGATCTCAATTCATCTACCACTCCTGCATGCAGTGCATGGAGGGTCTCGTTGGAGAGCATTGCTATATTCATCGCAATGTTCTTGATGGTACTTAGGATGATGTGATCATCAGTTGTCTCTACACAAAGGGCCCCCTCTGGTAATGTTATGGTTCTGAGGACTAGGGTCCTTACTAATTCTGCTTCTTGGCTTGTCCCCACTGCCAAGCTTGCTTGCTCCATGCTTTCTTGTCCAGTGCCCACCTATAGTCTACTTGCTTGGATCTGAAACTCACACAGATCCTTTTGGACGCTCCCCAGTGTATGCATGTATTGCTTCTCAAAACTGTTGCAACACCTCGGTTTTGGTGTGCCTAATTTTATCCTTGATCTCATCAAGATCGGCCTCTGTCAATACCATGGGATCACCCGATGACTTATATAATTTTTGTTTTGTCGTTGTACTTCCTTGCTGCTCCTTACCAATTCTCTTTAGAATAAATGGGGTGCTCTACCCTTCATCCCCACCACTGCCTATCCTTGAACGTTCCTCCTCTGCTATTTCCGACGAAGATGACTTGTCACTATTTTGTGACTTGCATTGCTATTGTTATGTCTACTCCTTAGCAGTGCACTCTTGCTCCACTTGATCCTTCTCTATGGCTTCCTTATTTTTCTGTGTAGCCAGGTTACACACAACCTATTTAGTTGACTCCTTCCTTTTCTGTGTAACAGAACTTCCCGTGCCTGTGCTTGTTCCAACATCTAAGTCTAAGGGGGTGTGCGACTCTGCAGGCCATTTTTCTACCACCTCTTGCACATCTATTCCTATCACCAAATATGGAAAGTCATGCCATTTTTGTTGTGGATCCTTCCAGACTTGAATGTACACTGTGTTGAAGTCAGCCTTAAATTCCACGTAGGGTGATAGCTAGTGAACAAGGTTGGGGACAACCTCGGATGCTGGTTAATGGCCATGCGAAGACTCTCTTCCATACGGAACCAAAATAGCTTGATTTTTGTAATGCATGCAGGATCCTTTGTATCCCATAAAGAGGCGAATTGTACCTCCTTCGGCAATCCTTCCTCAAGCGGAGAAAATTGGCTATGCTCTGTCAATACCCACACGACTAGAAAAATGGACAACAATAACCAAGCATAGTGAAACATATTGGTTTCATCTTGGGCCTCTCAGTAGTTCACGAGGAACTCTTAACAGAGGCATCTAGACCAATTGAATTGTATGCCCTTCACACACTAGGTAGCTAGAGAAATTACAGGCATCAGAACTTCATCTATGTTGCACTTCCTCATCACGCTCCCTACTAATATTTGGGTGTCTAATTGAATTGTTGGGTCCGTTATCAACAAAATTGAATACCTCACAACTTCTTCACAAGGCCATAATCACACTTCATTCTTTTTGTGAGGTCCCTTTCCCCCGTCTTTCTGCCAAACTCCTTAGCCGGGTTCAGACCTTCATATGGTAGGTGCGTAATTTTGTGAATTAACATGTTTGTAATGGGTATAGGCCCTCCTAGCCATAGACACCCATCTGGCACAAATGAGAGTAGCTGGAACACACAAATTGTGTTAATGGGGCTGCTGTGATAATGGGGCACCCACATCAGATTGAGTAACCCTGAGTTCTCCACACCACGAATCCATTCCTCTGTTTCTAATGTGGTAACACCTCACTCCGCATAGTAAACGTGCCTCATGTACTTCTATTTCACTAAGTGTGTAAACCTAGCATGATTTGTGAGGTTCCAATCCTCCATTTTCAAGTGTGGGATACACATGACCTACAGACCTTCAAAAGGGACCTACTCTGGTAGTAGGGGCGTGGAAATGGTGAAATTCTCAAATTTTGGGTCCTTCTAGAACTTTTCCTTTCCCTTCCATGGAGGGATATACTCGGGTAGTGTCATTATAGGTTGAAATCCTTTAGCATAAATGTATTTTATACCCTAACCTTCTTCATCCTCTAGGTCCATGACTTTCTCTGGATGCTTGTCTTTCTTTTGTTTTGCTTGTGTTGCAGAATGCTTTCTTGGTGATTCGTTCACTTGTACTCGCTTTTCCTACTTGTCCTTCTTCAGTTTGGCTATGTAGGTTTCTTTGGTAGGCATAGGCTTCAGCCTAGGTGACCTCAGCATCATAGGCATAGGAGCCAAAGCTTTTGTACTTACCACTTTCGAGGAAACTCCTTTAGAGGCCACATCATCACCAGTACTCACGATTTTTGTAGGGTTTGGTCCATGAATTTTCTCTAGAATGAACTTCTCATTTAACTCAGACAACTTAGTAAATGCAGGGCTCATGACTAAATCCTCCCAATATGATCAATGCATAGACGACAGATAACAAATCCCACTAACAATTATGAGCGCACAAAGTGTTCTCTATTCGACCAGCACACGTAATTTACAAGGAGTTTTGAATTCAAATCCAACCATTCCCCCCAATTTATGACAATAAATTTTGTTTTGGCAGAAAATCTTCAAATATTTCTACCTTAAATGCCACCAACCTGCTCCCTTTAACCGCCTTCTAGTCGTTAAGTCATGAAAAGTGACTACAATGGTCACTTTCCTACTATGTTGCGTGGTACTTCCCTCCATGGCGCAACTTCCTATGTGCAACTTCATAGGTTGCAACTTTGTCATTTTCCACACAATCTTCTCACTGCGTTGTCCTCTGAACTGGGCAGTGTAGTTTATAGTCTCGCACTCCCTTGCAACTGCCTGGAGCACTAAGACTATCTTACTGCCATATAGCCATTGTGTGTGATCCCCTGTATACAATTTCAATCTCCTCCCATTCACTCTTCTTGAAAAAGGTTCCCGATTCAGCTTCGTGATCGGAACTGCACCTCCATCTGTAATTTCTTTGATAATATATGGCCCCAGCCAATGCATCTGGAATCTACCTAGAAATTTGGTGAAATTACTATCATATAATAGGACAAGATCATTTACCTTGAAAGTGTGAAGCTTGATGTGGTGATCATGTGATGTTTTCTCACATTCCTTATGTACTTGTTGATGAAGTCCTATCAAAAATCAATCCTCTTTAAGCTCCATCAGCTACTCGAGTTTTTCCTCCAAGGCCTTGCAATCTGCCACACCTATGAGAGCTGCTATGCGTAGACTAGGCACAATATACTCCATTAGAATTACAGCTTCGACCCCCGCATACCAATCTAAACTGTTTTTCCTGGTCATCTTCTTATAAGTAGTCCTCTAGGCCCATAGCACTATAGGTACGCATACATCCTAGTCATTTTCCTGCACAATGCAAATATTTGTCAGTGATTTCTTCAAAATATTATTGAAGGCTTCCATGGTTCCATTAGCCTGTGGGGGATATGGTGTACTCTTCTGATTGTAGAACTAGAATTCTTCAATCAACGCATTGATTGTTTTGTTAAAAAACTGCAAACTTTTATCACTCATCAACACTTTCGAGTAGCCAAATCTGGTTAAGGCATATTCAAACAAAAACTTTGTTGTCCTAGCCCTTGTACAATCCTTAACTAGCTATGCTTCTACCCATCTAGTGAGATATTTAGTCACGATGATGATATAGTGCGCACTTGTCTTCTTTCATGGGGGTTGAATTGGTCCAAAAAAATCAATTGCCCATTTATCAAATGGTCGCAAAGATACTTGAGGATGTAATGGAAATTCATCCCTTCGCGATGGTATGCCCATTCTCTGGCATGCATCACATGCCTTACATTAAGCCTTGGAATCCTTGTGTAGCGTTGGCCACCATAGAGTTGCACACAAACATTTTTGTGCAATTGCCTTGCCTGCATAATGACCTCGAGCAGTTACCCCTTGAGATTCAACAAGAATGCTATCCCTCTCAAAATATGGCACATATCTTTGCAATATTTCATCAACACCCATCTTATACAAATGTCCCGCAATAACTAAAAAAGTTGTCGCGCACACTACTAGTTCCATCTTTTGCTGGCTTGTATATCCTTCCAGTGCCACCCCCATAGTCAAGAAGTGAATAATATCTGCAAAATGATTATCTGCTACGTCCACTACAAAGAGCTACACGTATGCAACCCTTCCTCTAGATTATTAGGTTTCTCACTTGCTTTGATTCATGACAGATGGTTAGGTCCTACATGCAACCTCTCATGATTCACAATGAGCTCAAATTCATACTTCTAAAATAGTTGCAACCACCTACAGATCTTCCCCCCAACACAGGCTTCTTAACCATGTATTTCAAGGCAAAATGATCTCTGTACATCTTGAAATTCCTTCCTAATTGATAATGCTTGAATTTTTGTAGTGTGTACACTATGGCCAATCCTTCACGCTTAGTCGTTGAATAATTCTTATTGGCCTTTGATAATTTCCTACTTGCGAAGGCTATAGTATGGTCCATTTCTCCTTCATCAACTTGCGTTAACACTGTACCCAACGCAATGCAAGAGGCATCCAAATGTATGGGAAACTCCTTTTTCCAATCAGGGAATACCAAGATTGACACAGTGACCATATTTTCTTTCAATACATCTAAGTTGCACTGACATTATTTATCCCAATAGAATTTCACATCCTTATTCAGTAATTTCTCCATGGGCGTAGTAATTTGAGCATAAGCTTTGATAAATTTTCTATAGTATCTCATATTTCCTAGCGTAATGTGAAACTGCTTAACATTCCTTGGGGCCTCCAAATTCACAATTACCACGGTCTTTGCAAGGTCCACCATCAACCCTTGCTTGCACATTATGTGACCCAGCAAGATCCCAAAGGGAAAATAGAACATGCATTTCTTCAAATTCAGTGCAATATGGTATCTGCGGCACATATCTAGCATTAGGTGCAAACTTACTACATGGTGCTTTACTAGTCCGAACACCATCCAATCATCAAAGCATACTTTTAAGAACTTATGAATGAACTCCTTAAACATTGCGATGAATACACGAGAAAATATCATAGGTGCATCATTGAGTCCAAAATGCATCACATTTTATTGAAAATAATCCCACTCCATTGCGAAGGTAATTTTACTCCTATCCTCTGGCATGATCTTGATCTGATGATACCTAGAAAACCCGTTAATAAATGAGTAGGCCTCCTACCCTCCAAAATTTTCCATCACTTCATATGTAAATGGTGTCGGGAATGG
Organism: Pinus taeda; assembly: GCA_000404065.3. Taxonomy (NCBI): domain Eukaryota; kingdom Viridiplantae; phylum Streptophyta; class Pinopsida; order Pinales; family Pinaceae; genus Pinus; species Pinus taeda. The sequence continues at coordinate 6,153 of APFE031035190.1, read as the reverse complement.
GTTGTGGATGCATGCATCATTAAGTTTATGTAGATCTATGCAAATCCTTACCTCACATTTCTATTTCTTCTCCTAAACCACCATCAGGCTCACCCAATCAGATTCTTCAACTAGTTCTATAATTCCCTCCTCCAACATCTTATCCAACTCTTGGCGAACATTTTCCTTGTATTTAGGTTTAAGGTGATATTTCCTCTATTTAATAGGCTTTGCGTCCGGCTTCAGAGTGATCTTCATAGCACCCAAATATCCAACTATGCGCTTCAAATCTGAGAACGTGGTAGGGAATAAATCCTGGTATTCGTGGAGTAATTCAATTACTTTATACACAGTAGCATCATCCCAATAATTGCCAATATTTGCAAACTTCGGTTTTGCTTTAGTACCAATATTTATTTTCTTTGTCTTCAACGGTGCGGTGATGTCCAGGTTGTCTATTTGTGGGCCCTCAACTTCATGATTCCTTTCCACTTCTGGAATCTTAATGTTCCTTGGACCTTCATCCTCCTCTTCAGTGGTCACATTATAGCATTCCAGCACATGGTGCAGCTGAGTGCTCCAATCCAATTGGACCCATTCCATGGGCTCTTGCGGGGTTCTGAATATAACCACCTTAATTTCTTGCAACGCTTCATCGATTCTAGTGAAGCCATCTTCAAAACTGAAGGTCAATAAGAATCCTTCCCTCAATATATCCCACTCAGTGGTGCCATGGTGGAGCTCTATTTCCAAATAGCAGTTCATGGGAATTGTATCCAAAGTATGGCAAAATATGTGTACCCACTCTGGCTGCAACTCTGTCCCCCATGGTTTAGTCCATTTTTCTAAGTGATCATGTGGATCATCCTTCCCATTATATTTCTCAATCAATCGAGTGTTAGGACACCCAAACTATAATCTCATCATTCTTCTATAATCTTGCCATCCATCAAAACTATCTTTATGCATTCCCCACCATCATGCAGCTGTAGCATGCAATGCCAAATCTAATGCTTAGAAGTGGTGATCCTCGAGGACTTCGCTCTCAAATTCATCCAAAAACTCATCTACATTAGTTAAACCATCATAATAGGGTAGTTTCCTTTAATCTGATGAAACACAATGCAATGAATTCATCATCATAATGCATCATAGTGTGGATACTTCATGCACCCAATTCTATCAATATTCCAACTCTTCGTCTGAATCAGAGGTGCAGGAAGCCTCCCGGTCCCATGCAATCCATCCATCTGCTATCGCGTTGATTCAATCATGGTCTCGCACTATTATTTTTTAGACTTTATCTAGTTCATCCTCACTTTCTTCATAATCGCAGACTGGTTCAGTATAACATGCCCCTTTTGCAAGGTCCAATGACACTACAACCCGAAGTGATTTCCTTTCAAACGACATTGTCCTCTTCTTCAGATTGATGACCCTATTCATATCAATGGCCCATTCAATTCCTAGGAGTGCAGGGTATGGGTTATTGTCATGGACAATCTCTATAACCTCAAAAACGGTCATCGTGCTCACACCTTCTATATCAATGGTTACTCCATATAATCGTCCCATGCGGATGATCTTCTACTGGTTTGCCATTCTGATTTGGATTGGAGACCACTGCAGTGGAGGCCTCCCCATCCTTTCCCATGTTTTTTTTGGAAAAATGTTGGCATCAAATCACAAATCGAAAATGACCTGGTCCATCTCATGATCAGCTATCTACATAGTGAGCCTCATCTCGCACCCTATTCATGCCTTATGTTTTCCAATCTTTCTGACCACCCAATGTCGATCATGGACCTTCTCTTTGCTACTACATTTGTTTATTAACTCCTGCAGGCCTTCCACAACTTTGCTATCATGCAATAGTTTTATGTAGGTTTCTAAAAACATAGTAAGCACAGAGGGATCAACCTTTACAGGTGCACTGGTATCTTGCACCTTGTTCTAGCCTCCTGAGGTGGAGGCCTCAATGAAGCTTTTCTTGGCTTCCATAAAATTTTCCTTAGCGCATTCTAAATCAAAACCAACTTCCTTCTCTGGGGCCATGCAGACCCATCCGTCCTCTTCAGGTTGTTTACCAATATCATCTTGATTTGTTATTCCACTCCTCAACACTATATTCATCCTTTCATCCTCCTTGCGGGGCTCAGCTCTCATCATCTATAAGTTTTGCATATGCTACTGAGGTTGTGCTTTATTTTCTTTCATTTTAGTTATTAGCTCCAGGCATTCTTCTATAGTATGGTCAAACTAGAAGCAGTATTGACATGATGGGCATGCCTAATTCTGGTAGTCTCATGCATAGGGCCCTAGTGTTCCATAGTTATAGAAGATGAGCTAACCACAACCTCTACTAGGTCCTCCTCCTTAACCTTGTCCTCTTCCTTAATAACCTCAGCGCAACCCTCCAATGCCCTAATCTGGAGGCCAAGTTTTTGCTTGCATCTTGTATGTAGGTGTTCTTTCCATTATCAGTTCATAGCTTCGATAATGGTGCTCATCGTGGCCCACAGATTTACAGAAGTTACAAAACAACTATTGAGGTGTCTAGACTAATTTTTGAATTAAATGACAATTATATGTTGCATGTTGTCCAACAACCTGAAAAATAGTGCACCATAGTGCAACTCCCATGCTCAGCCCTGTTAGGGCTTCCAGCTTTAGGGGAATTGGTCCCCCTCCTGTAATATAATTCAAGAATACAGGAAAGTGGTATTTATCGTGCCCTTATCTCTTGCACTTCAGACACTGTTATCGAGAATAGTGTCCACTTAGAGCTGCTAATCCCACTAAGGCTGGTAGTTATCTTAGAAACAAACAAGTTAAAACTACTTTCGCTTTCCTTTATGAGAAGTAGATAAGAGGGGAACAAAGGACACCAACCTCAGTCTCGTGCTTGGTTCCTTGCTTAGTTCCTCTCCTTTTTGATAGATCTTTGCCACTTCTTCTTCATCTACCCAGCTTCAAAGAGCACCTGTGGAATCAAGGTAGCATAATACTATCGAAGAACAGAGATCTACAAACATAAGCAATATAGGACCAGATATGTATTAGCCACACAAATGCATATATCATCAAACATACAATAATGTGGAGGAAAACTTGAATAGCTTTATTAATATCAAGAATAAAAAAGAGGATTACAACCAATTGTTCTGACCCAGCATCATCCTGCAGCAAGAAAGCCCTTCTTCACCTCATGTAAATCTTAGATCACCCAACACTATGGTGTTGCACCAGGAAACCAACAACACTTCCTTACAAGATAAAATATTCCAGCCTCTGGATCTCTGTGATGAGGGATGCATATATAGATGATTGTAGGGGGGTGAGTTAGCTTTTGGGTTTTTTATTAGTGTCCTCTCTCTGATAGTTCTTGATTCCACTTGGAGATTGATGATCTCTTACTCATCCCTAGGCGAATTCAGAGAGGCAAGTGTCAGAGGAGAAGTTTCTGGAAGATTCTATGATCCTCCACCTCGCAAAATATCTTTGCCATTTGTCCATTCTCACCCATCGCACTCTATAGAAGGGCTCTCTAGTATGCATCGCACCCTTTACACTGAGTAGGTGATATGCATCGCACCCTCTGCACTGGGCACTCTGTATGGTCTAGTTTTGACCAGTTCTGAGCAGTTTTTTTGTGGAGAACTTTTGGGAGATGATGTAATTAGCTGACCTTGTTCCTTTAGGGAGTGAAGCAACACTTTTAGAGACTTAGGAGCCTTTTTTTTTTATGGAAATTTATGATTTTGGTTGCAGTGCCCAAAAATTTCTATAACAGACACCATACTTTTGCATGCACCTCTAGTTTAGTCTCCTTGTGTTTCTTCAAGCTTTGCAACTCTAAGAATAGGCTCTGTAACTGAGAGTAGATCTATTATACCCCCAAGGATGCATCTGAATAAGCATCGCATGAAACCTCATTTAAATTTCCAAGGCTTCTGCTTATGTTCCTATCTTCTATTGTGACAAAGAAATTCGCAAGTGGGGTAGAAGTGAAGCTATAAAACATTTGTGATGCTGACTATCTGAGAGATGAATGTTAGCTTCTTGAATTTGACACTTCAACCTTTGATCCAATTCCCACGGTGTCTCATCGACCCTGATCATGATTTATTTAAATGTAACTACTGACTGTGATTCATAATTAGGCTTACTAAACTCCTTGCTTAAAGCTACCTTAATATCTACTAGTGATGCAAGAGGATTATCAGAACAAAACTTAATATACCAAGTCAGAACTACAGAGCGATAACCAACTATACCTTCTTGATATTTTCATCAGTCATCTATTGCACTATCTGTTAACACCCAGGTTGTTCCCTATGACTCCCAAGGGAATACGGCCGGGGTAACCACTAACCAATCTTTGGACTACAGCTTCTAGCCCAGCTGTAATCAGAGAGGGCTCTCTCTGTAAGGTTTGTCATTGTTTTTATGGAGTTTTAGGCTAGTTATGAAGTAAAGGTTTGTTTGTTTTGTGTTTGGTTGGGAGGATGTTTTCTGATAGTTTTGAAATGTTCTCTGTAGAGTAGTTAATCCATTGGGCAATGGAGTCTGTGGCTGTTGTTTCCTTGAGATCCTAGCTTAAGTGCAGCTGGAATTACAGGGCCTGTATGTATTTCATAAAACAACTGTAAATTGTGAGGGTGAAATGAGAATCAACTAGTAAAGAGCATTTAAGAATTCTTCACTGAGCTGGGATGTGAGAAAGGGATCTATTACTTAGGAGCATTACCTGAATTCCTAAAAAAATAGATTACTGTGATGATATAGTGTGAAAGGTAGCATTTAAGAATTACTCTTTCATTACCATAACTGAAGAAAACATTTGTAATAACTTAGATTGAGTTCAGGGTAATGTGTGATTAAATCCTGAGACTATTCTTTTTCCTTGCTATTTAGATATTTGATATATGGAAGACATGAGTGATATATGAAAGATAACAAACATATAACAGAGAGTAACATGAAAACTTATTGAGTCATGAAACACGCAGGAATCCTGCAATATTCAGCCATACACCAGCAAGACATCAAGAAACACAACGCTTTAGAAATCCCATCATCCTTTGTATTAGTTGTCTGAAGATTTACAATAGAAGAGCTATAGAATTGATATCAAGAGATTTCTTACATCCAGAGTCCAACCCCTGTTAACAAATGCGAGGGGGAATATATAGAAGTCTATTACAAAATATCTCAGGCATTGAGTCATCTGAGAGGGAAAATATCTTCTTTTACTCGTACAGGGCTTGCAGATGAGAATTTATTACAATCTTAAAAGAGTTATAAAGGATCTTAACTCCTGTCAGAGCAATTGACCTTTGGGGCTCACGGAGTCGGTTGAGCGCTATGACATAACTGCTGAATGATGTGTCTGTGCAGCTGTAACTTCCTGTGTCTTCTCGGCCCTGTCACCTGTGACTGCTGATGCTGCTGTTGTGGCCGAGTACCTGTGTTGAGTTGGCTCAGCCTCTGTCTTCATACCTGCTGATGTGTCTTTGTCCTGCTGGGTATGAGATTCAAAATATTTCCTGAAGAGGAAGTCTTGATTACTTAACTTTGATTCAAAAGTAATGTTATTAATTCCTGCCATGTATCTGGTGGAGGCAACTGATGTTTCAAAATTGACCCCATGGTCTCATCAGCCTCTATATACTTATAAAAGTGAGGGGGCTCATCAAATAAGTGTGCAACTTCATTCTTAATAAAAAACAAATTATCTATTCTATCAAAAAGAATTTTCCCTGTTACTGGGCCTGCTCCTGAAGATGTACTTGGTGCTTCAGCAATCTGTGTTGCTGCAAAACTGCTTACTCTCTTGACATATTTCTCATGTGAGAGTAATTTTCCTGATTCTAATAAGCTGGGGAGCCCCCTGTCCTGTAAAGCCATGAACCTATTCTGAAATTTATTGATGTCAGCTTGCATATCCTGGATTCTTCTGTCCAGGGTCTGAATTAGGCTCCTCATTGTCAGGACTCTTTTGATTAAAGAGATGGTTTCAGTCCTGTTTCCAATTCCCATTCTTACTAGCTGGGAACTTGTCCTGTAATTAAGCACTTCTATCATCTTGGGGGCAATCTCAGGCATATTGCCTAGAGATGCCCTTGCCCTCTGCAATTCTTTTCGTGCTCTGCCTACGAGTGCCACTTGCTC
>APFE031035187.1:18319-29419 GCA_000404065.3 Pinus taeda | reverse complement strand
TATATATATCCATATACATATATAGTTAAAATGTACTATGATTTTGGTTATTAGAAGAAAAATACTCCATTTAAGAATGTGTAGGGATTAGCTTAATTATATATATTTACTGTGTTTTCTTAATGCAAGAGAAACTTTCCTATCCAAACTCATTATATGGGGAAATTTAGTTAAATTCAAGGAATTTGAAGTCTAATGACTTTGTAGGCTGTAGATTCCAGGTGGATTTGAAAACTTCATGAAAATAAATATGGAAACACAGGCTTTAAACAATGGCTAACAAAAAGATTCATAAGAGTGAAATAAGCCTTTATTGGGAAAGGCTATCCATAGTAATTTAATGTGTAATTTTGAAAATAAATTAGAAAGTTTCTAACATTCTCATTAAGTTGTCACCTTAATATTCCACAAACAATTTTTGTGATTGCTAAGGACATCAATTAAATTTAAGAAAAAAACTTATCACCTTAATGTTCATTGTTCCTTGCATAATTTATGCCATTTCTAAAATCAAGGATATGGATTTGAAGGATATAGTTATTGTGACAATGGAACAACTCTATTGGAACAAAAATTAAATTTTAGAAATTGTAGCAAGAAAGGCTCAATTTGACTTTTTCCTTAGTCAAATTGAGTAATTCAGTTTTCCACATCAACAAAATGACTTGGATGGCAGTTAACTTGTGTGACGTGCCTTTGTCTCCTAGTTATATCAACTAATCTGAGTTTGTAGGCTTGGAGTTTGGTTGTGCATGTGGTGATTGCTAAATTTTAGCAATCTAGTTCAATTATTTTCAGTTGAACTCAGTTAAGTGAGCTCTAGTAATTAATAGAGTCAGTTGAAGGTTAGTTGAGCATTTATGACTCTTGAAAACTTAGTGATCTCTCAGTTAACTAGTCAATCAACCCAAAATAGCCTAGACATGCATGGAATTCGAATTTCCTAGTTGGAGTGGAGGAAAAGGCAGCGTGTAAAATTAATTGTATACAAGTTGAGTGTATAGGTTTTGCACTTGAGGCAAGTGATCAATTCCTTGGGGATTGCACAAGGAAATAGGGATTTCCCCGCTTATTTAGGAGCCTAATTTATCCAGCATTTCTCAAGGAAGTAGGAGAAAGTTGGAGGCTTGAATAGGCTAAGTGTTGGCCAAAGATAATCATTCAAAATGATAACATGTTTATAGTGCAGGGTGTGCTTCAAAGCTTAAGCAAGTCATTGTAGTATATTATCATTTCATCTAAATTAATGCAAAGAAACAGAGGGGTTTTTACCAATTTTGTTCCCCTATAAATCATTTTTTTCTTATGGTTTTGATGGTTGCATGTCATTGCATGTGTTTCTAAATTGTGATTTCCATTTCGCAAAATTGTAGAGGAGATTTGTAATCTCTTGTTTTCAATTTGAATTATTTAGTAGTAGCAAATCTCTATTAAATTATACATGGTATCGAATCCTTGAAATCACATTAGAAATGAGTTATTCGAACTTCTCCTCCAGAACTTTTGAATTGCAGATTCTGTGAAGAAGTTTTCTGCAGTACCAGAAGACTTCTTTCAACGAATTGAGATTTAGGCATGCCTTAGAGGGAACGTCCAATTTCATATCTTGGAAGGACATGATTGAGGTTGTTCTCGATGATAATGGATTGTTGGAATATATTAAAAATAATATTGCAAAACCTCCAGAGTCAGATACACAACAACTAACCCAATGGAAGAAGGAAGTTGCAAAATCCAGGAGGATCACCTAGAGTGTGAGAGAGATCACATAGTCTCAAATTTACATGGAAAGTAGAATCGATTTTATATGTGGAAGACCCTCACAAATTTGTTTAAAAATAACAATGACGCCAAAAAATTGGCATTGAAGGATAAGCTCAGAAAGTTACATTGAGATGCAAAAAAATGAAACTGTAGTCCAATATCTCTCAAGGTTCACTCAGGTTCGAGATGAGCTTGGAGATGTTGGAGAAAATGTATTATCAACTAATATAGTGATCTTATCTCTCCTAGGCCTTCCTAATTTTGGCATAGTTACTAGGACTCTATAAATAGAAGGGAAAAATTACCAAATTGGGACAGACTTTGGTCTAATTTGGTATAGGAAGAGATCAGAAGTAACACCTAAGAAGGAGGAACATCCAAAGCTGAGGAAGAAGATATTTTTTCCTTGGTTGGGAAGGGAAATAAATATAAGGCTAAGAAGGCGCAAAGTAAACCAGAGTCCAATCAGAACAATGGTAAGAAGAAGGACCTAAGAAAGATAAAATGTTTTAGTTGCCATGAATATAGGCATTATGCAACAGTGTTTGCACAAGAAGTATAACAAGAAGCCTTCAGGAGGAGTAAGAGGTGAAGAAATTACCTCACAAATAAAATTATAATTCAACCTAATTGCATGCATGGACAACATTGTAATGGGGAGTTTGTGTTACCTAAATTTAGGTGCCTTGTTCCATATGATAGGATGCAAACAAATCTTCAATAACCTAGAGGAGAAGGACCTCCAAATACACATAGAACTTGGGGATAATGGGTGGTATAGTACCAAAGGAATTGGAACTATAATCTTTAAGATGGATTTAGACTCCCATCTTCATCTGAAAGATGTTATATATGTACCTGAGATGAAGAAGAATTTGATATTTGTAGCAATATTAAAGGATAAGGGCTATGATGTTGTTTTCAGTAAGGGGAAAACATTATTGAGACATTTAGCTACTAGGAAAGTGAAACATATTGGATTTTGAGTGAAGAACATATACAAACTTGAGGTGGAAGATTCCACTGCACTGAGTAGCAAGGCAAAAAATGTGAAAAGTGGGCAAGTTGGAGAACTCTGGCATAGGTGCATGGGTCACTTACACCATCGGGCCTTGAAAATCATGCATTAGATTACCACCGATCTCTTGAAATGCACCCTTGACCAGCATGATGTCTGCAAGGGATGCACATTGGGGAAATATGTCAAATCCACCTTTTAGGGCTGAGATAGCAGAGTAGGAGAAATATTAGAGCAAGTCCAATTTGATATATGTGGACCATTTTTTACAACCTCTACAGTGAGGAGTCAATAAGAATCCCCTTATCTCGAACATTCAAATTATATTAATTATCCTTTCAAAATATTCTATGCATTATAGCTCCTTTCAAGAAAACACTTTCTTGCACATGCATAAGTCATCTCCATGACTACTATTTTACTTTAACATGCATAACCATAACTATTTACACGTACAATAGTTTAATTATTATATGCAAGACCATACTTTTAATGCATTTAATCCAAACACAAAACTATGGAAATATGTAACATCCCTCATGTGTAAAGATTATAAAAGCACGCCTATTCATCTTCATTCTCACATGCATTAAATACATGTTTAAATATTATAAAAGAATGCCTTTTTCATCCATATATCACACATGTGCATACAATTACAAAGCATGCCTTGTAATCCATATTTCAAATGAAATATAGTTACAAAATGGTGAATGCATTTTCAAGTTGGGTCAGCTTTATTTATGAATGCAAAAATGATCACCATCATCACTATTGTATTGTCCTAATGCAACGTATAACCATATGCAACTCACATTTATGTTATCAACCTCCAATCCAAAGCATGAATACTATGTCATAATTCTCCATTCTAAGGTTTTCAATTAATGTTCCAGAACATTCCAATAGGCATTAATGCATACCATAAATTTCCAAGATTAGATTTACACCCACTATAATCCTCAATGTATTTCAGATCAATACATTACTTAATAGTTTTTTTTTTCGTAATTGTATTATCATGAAATTAAATAGTTCTTGTGCTAATTACCCAACTCTTAAGCATGCACAAGTGTTGGAAATTCTATGAAAAAATATAAAAATGGTCTTAGTCTCCTTTAAGAGAATAAAATGGAAAATAGATGCATCTTCTTGTGGTGTTGGTAATTGTAATCTAGACGCAGCCACATTGATTTTTTCTTCAAGTTTATAACTGGACCAAAATACCTTAGAGAAAATTTATAATATTTAACCATTAATGAAGAAAATATTTTTAACGAAATTAACCATGCAATCTTTTCAAAGAATTTAACATAGTTAAATTATTTTTCTATGCACAAGATTATGTAATCTTTTCAAGAAAATAACATGGTTAACTTATCCTTTTATGCAAAAGAATCATATGCGATATTTTTCAAGCAAATAACATTGTAACCACCTCCTCCCAGATTTATCCACTTTAACCAACATGCCAAGGTAAACATGAGCTCAAGGCTACTATGACATGACCTGAACTTCTAAGTCTAGTTAAGGAAATGGATTTGATAAAATGAAACTTTATTGACCTTCCTCAGGGTCTACATAACACTTAGGGGCCAGAGAACTACCCTACGTGGCCACTCCTTGAGTTGAGTCTCTTTTTCACTGAGAAAAATCCCCAAACGCATGCTTGAGAAGGAAAGGGAGTGGTTGAGAGCCTCTAATCACATGCATAATCCTGCTTCCCAATGATTGTGACCCAAAAGCTGTAGTTCAGAGGGTGAAGTTCCAGATTTTGAGCCACTATTTTAGGCTAGCCTCCAAACCACTACCCAGAAATCAATGAGACTTTCCAGAATGACAATTAACATTAGGACAAATCAATTCATATAAAACTTGAGTAGGAAATTGAACTAACCAGGCCTAACCATAACAATCATTTCATCAAACACATGGTAAACATGTAAGCTACAAGTCATGAATGCATATCTGATCATAAGAGTTTGGAACTTATCTGAGAATCACCAAGAAGATATAACTACCTCTCATAATAGATGCAATAACACTTGTAAGCACATGCATTCATTAACCATCAAATACTTATCAAATCCTGAACAAATCCATAGCTAAAGCACATAACAAATCCATGCGTATAACCATATTATTAGCCATGAAAGAACAACCATCAAAAAACCATAATAACAAGTACAAGTAATCATAGATTACCATAAGAAAATAACTCTTATTAGCTGATGCAAATAGCAACCAAGTCAAGGAATTCCACATACCACCCAACCATAGAGTGGGCTTAACCAAATTTTTCTTTCATTCCAAGCATGAATGTGGAGTCTCAAGACATAAATTAGTAGGGTTTCCCATAGATTAAGCCACCTCCACCCTCATTCTACTACAATATCACAAAAATGGGTCAAGAGGTCACATAAGACAAACTAAGACATAAACAACCAGGGCTTCCTAGAGATTAAACTACCTCCACCCTCAGGTTATAATAATCTCACCAAAACTAGTCAAGAGATCACTAAGCCCAAAACAAGCATGGATGCCTTAGAATTTTTTCTCCATTACCTTCAGGATTTTTCTTGTCTCTGTAAGCTCTGCTGCATACTTCAGCATTCGGAGGACCAAATACTAGCTTGGTTGTGTGTTTATGCAAAAAAAAGGAGCTCGCAGTAGTTTGTTTCCTTCTTCTCTTCATTTTCCTTATACTCTCATAGCCATCGCTATCTTTGTTTTCCTCCAAAACCCCAGATAAACTTGCTTTCCCGTAGGTCCCAGGGTGCAAAGTTTAAACCCATAAGACCGTGATCGCGTGACCGCACACTTTTCATAAGCCCTTTTCGTCACAACAGTCATTTTCTCCTTCCTTCGCACCACTCATTCTCCCTTCATCAATCCTTAAAAACGGTTAATTCCTTTATCGGGTCCGGGTTTAATTGCTATCGCCAATCGCATCCATGTGTGTATAAAGGCTATGCCCCTTGACTTCCACCGATGTGATATTGTGATGCGATTTGATCGCAATCGCACATCGCCCTACGTAAAGGCCCAAAATTATCAAAAGAAAAACCCGATTTGATGACTCTCGTCGCGCCCGATAAAGTGACTCTTTTGATCCCTCCTCTGCCATCCGATCAATCCCGACAAGATCGAACAGCCTTCGCTCATTTTGTGCCCACAAAGCGTTAGCATGTTAGTGCGCGATCGAGAGCAGTTTTCTCTCCCTCCATCGCTACGTGTCGCCCACTGAATGGAATCACACGCCCGCACCATTTTACTACCTAACGCACAAAAGCGGTGCGATACATACTACTTACTGCCCACTTACTCGTCCCTGCTCGTTATCTTCTGTGCATCTTTTCCCCCGATGGCCATCGGATCTGACCACCTGAAATCTGACAGCTCACGATCGTTTCGCTCCTGTTTCCTCTCGATATCTCCCACTGAGTCATATCCGCTGTCCATCTGCGCGATCCAATGACTGATGTCTATTCCCCATCTTTCTCATTCATCTGCCATGCAGTATTCGCGTCCTCGACGTGTCCCATGCACCGAAAGGACGAAGGTGGCTAGTGTGCAGCACTCTATGCAATTAATCTTCAACCATCGCATTCAACAAATAGGATGGCCGAGAAGGGAAAGGACCAGCCTCGAGTAGATAAACACATTTATGAGTTATGGAACTCCTTCCATATAACACTCCACCTGCTCGAGAAGGAAAACAGAACACCAGAGAACGTAAAATTCATTCACTAAAGTATAAAATTGCACTCAAAATTTCTACCAGACAATTAAAGCGGTTGGTGGTCAATTATGACCCCTCCACGCCTAGCAGCAGAGTATTTTTTGTAAAGAAACTCTATATATACCCAGAACACAAATGTAGTCAGGGTTGATGGTTGTTGTTTTGATGTAAGGTTCAACTTCTGGAGACTGTAACTGCTTTGATACTTGCAGCGTCTTGTCTTCATTTTTAACTAATACAAGTTTCTTTTGCTGTTAATTTCTCACTTTCATTTCTGTTCTATTCTAGGTTGTGCATGTTATACATTTTCCTGGACTCTTGATGTTTAGTATTAGAGGAGTTGTCATCCTACCTCTGTGTTAAAACCTTATATGTATCAGTGAATGTATTATTCAAGTTTCTGTTAACTTAGTGCCAGAGAGCTGTCATCCTATCTGTGCATTAGGAAATAGATTTGTAGACCTCTTTACTGGTTGCAGTCGGCCATCACATGGTCTTGTGCATCTGCTAGTGTGGTTAGTATTCTCCATATTCACCTAATCCTTAAACTATGAGTAATGGGTGGTCTAAAGCCTTTCAGTCTGGGGGTGTTCATGCATGTCTGGAGTTAAGCAAAGTAGAAGCAGTTTTCTAGCTTGAATAAGCATCATTCCTTCCATTCATCCATTTCCAACATCATGTTGAGTTTGTAATGTTCCCGAGCATCTCCGAGCTACAACCTAGGAGAGTTTCTTGGGGTGATAACATTAATTGGCGCCGTTGCCGGGGAGAGGAGATTGAAGCTCAGCTTCCCTGGGAGACGACACAGTTCCAAACTTTGATGATAGACAAGGTTTGGATGCATTTTTGGTTGTAATCATCTATCTGGTGACTCCACTGGAGGATGGCCAACCTTTGGTGACTCCACATTGTAGTTTTGGCTCAGTTCGTGAGACATACTCGAAGAAATCCTTAGAAATCACCAGCTGACCCAGTGCCTGACCTTGAGAAGATTGTTAAGCAGAAGAAAACATCACAGAAAGGAGCATCAGGATCAGGTAAGCCTAAGAAATCCTATGTGTCTCTGCAAGAGAAGGTTATAGTTGAGAATATATGATTTGAAGATATAGAGCCTAGTATTGCTAGTGAGAAAATTCCTTCAGAGATTCATATAGCTCCTGGTTCATTTAGTTCCCATTTGGATCTAAGTCCAAAGAAAGCATCCCATATAGTCCATAACATCTTGTTTTCTTTGTCATCCATTGCATTGTCCCATACTACTCAATCTGCTAGTTTCCTTCCACCTACCTCAGTCATGGCAGGCCAGCAAGCACCTATGAAGATGCAAAGAATCATAGCTGCCAGGTATGGACCCCTGGTGTTGCCTGTTCTTTTGAATGCCATGCCTGTAGGGGAATATCAGAAGTATATGTCTAAGTTCATTGGTACAGAAGGGGCAACAGCTAAAGAGCACCTTGAATCCTTCTATAGTTGCTGATAACTTAGATATAAGTGAAAATGATGTGTGGATGAGAGTTTTTGTCGAGAGCCTTGATGGAGAGGCTAGAAAGTGGTTCAGAGAATTGCCCCCTGGATCTATTGCTGATATTGAAGCCTTAGATGAAGCATTTTTGAAGCATTGGGGAGATAAAAAGGATTTGCTATATTACCATACTGAGTTTGGTAACCTGAAGAGGGAAAATGGGGAATCATTGCCTGATTTTAATAAAAGATTCAATCGTATGTATAGTAAGATACCAGCTGAAGTAAAGCCTACCCCCACCTCTGCCAAACTTGCCTATGCCAGTGCCTTTGACTTTGATTTCTGTTTGCTATTGAGAGAAAGAAGATGTGTTGCCTTAGCTGAAATGCAGGATGCAACACTAGAAGTAGAATCTAATATTATGGCAGTAGAAAAACTCAGAAGTCATGTTGATAGAAGGAAGCAGAGAGGTGAGGCTTCTTCTTCCTCTGTTTCATCTTCAGAACCGAAATTAGACAAAATGACTAGAATGATAGAGTCATTGGCTGCGGAGATACCTAAGCGGAAGGTTGAACAGAACTTAGGAAAGACAAGATTCCCAAACACATTTGTTCCAAGAAACCCAAATCCAGTCAAAAGAGAAAATGAGCAAATGCAAACCATTCAGAGGGATGAAGAAGTTAGCGAGGATCAAAGAGTTAAAACTCCTTTCCAAAATGTAGTCATGGAGGAGGATCAGACTAAAGATGAGGATGAAATTCATTTTATGGAAGTTAAAGGCAGTGCTGCCATTTTGACATTGGCTGCATACGAAGAGTCTTTGCTGCAGGAACAAGACAGTCAAAGGTGGGATAGAGAGGTTGTTCTACAAACTGAGGAGAAACAAAGATATAATCTGAGGTCAAATGAAAATAATGTCAAGGAGAATCCTGCCCAAAGAGCTGTTGTCCAAATAGAGTCATAGAATAGCAGACAGAGAAGACCAGCAGCTGATCTAGTCATCCCCAAAGCACCAGTTCAAGAGGTAAGAGGTTCTGACAAGTTATCTTCCCCTTTCAGTTTTGAATCAGAAGTACAGAAGTAAAAAATATTTGTGCCTTTGATAGAACTTGTAAAGAGTGAAGTGTTTAGAAAGCTTATCCTTGAAGCTCTTGAACTGAGATCCACACAAACCTCCACTAACTCTGTCAATTTGCAAGATGATAGGCCTGCAGTTGTGCTTAGCCCAATGACCGAACCTGCTGATGATAATTATCCATCATTTTATGTCTCTTTGACCATTCATGACAAAAACCTCCACAACTGCCTACTAGATACAGGGGCCAGCCACAATTTTATGCCTAAAGCTGTCATGGAAGAGTTAGGCCTTGACATCACCAGACCGTATCATGATTTATTCTCATTTGATTCAAGAAAGGTGAAATGTTTAGGGTTGATTAAATATTTAGCCATTACCCTAACTCAACTGCCCATGAAGAGTATGATGATGGATATTGTGGTAGCAGATGTCACTCCCAAATTTGGCATGTTGTTGTCAAGAGGATGGATTAAGAGACTAGGTGGGACATTACAGAATGATCTATCTTATGCCACTGTCCCAATTTTTGGAGGAGAAAGCAGGATATTTTACAAAGAAGCACATCTGGCATACATCATCAGTGATGAGAAGAATCCTTCTAATAATCCTATTTATGCTGTGGACACTGATTTTGGAGCATTTATCCTCCAAATAGAAGAATCCCAGAAGGCCTCGTTGCAGCTCAAGAAACAAATAGTTCAGGTCGAGGAAGAGCAAGGAAGTCAGGTTTGGGAGATTTTCTTTGATGGAGCATGTTCCAGGGAGACTGCATGAGCAGGGGTGGTGCTGATATCTCCAGAACAAGAAAGCACACATCTGTCTTTTAAGCTGGCTTTTCAAGTCACTAATAACATAGCAAAATATGAGGCTCTGATATTGGGCCTTAACGCAGCTAAAGACAGAAGAATCAAAAGCATAAGGGTGTTCGGAGATGCTTGTCTGATCATTCAACAGGTAAACAAAACGTTCCAAGCAAAGCACCCAAAGCTGAAAGAATAAAGAGATGAGGTATGGAGACTCAAAGATGCCTTTGATAATTTATGTATCTCATATATCCCTAGAGCCAAAAATCAGCTTGCTGATACCCTTGCTGTGTCTGCTAGCATGTTCATACCTCCCATGCCTCCCAGACTAGTATATGAAGTCCAAATGAAATATAGACCATCCTTGCCTGATAACGTCCACCATTGGAAAGTTTTTGAGGATGATAATGAAGTGAATAGATTCCTGCAAGTCATTGATGAATTTTCTGAAATAAAAATTGACCAAGAGAATGAAACCTTGCAAGAAAGCCCCCAATTCCAGCTTAGAAACAAAATTGGAAAATATAGCATTGTCCAACTTCCCAGCAATCATATTCCTAAGGGTCTAATTCCTCTAGAAAGACTGTTCGACCAAAATGATGTGCCTTACAAGGCTGCCCAAAAAGAAGATCAATCTGCAGCCTATAAGCATAATATAGGGAGCCCAGTTCAGCCAAGATACATAAATCTGTCCATGCATCTGTCTGCTGACCAAAGTTCTGAATGCTGCAATCTAATGAAGCAATTTGCTGATGTTGTTTCCTGGGAATATAGTGATGTGAAAACATATGATAAGAAGATCATCCAGCATAAAATCCCTTTAGAGAAAGATACTAATCCTTTCAAGTAGAAGCTGAGACCAATAAACCCTTTGCTCCTCCCTCTGATTGAAAAAGAAATAAAAAAGTTGTTGGCTGCCAAAATCATAGTCCCTCTCCGATATTCCAAGTGGGTAGCCAACCTAGTAGTGGTGAGGAAGAAAAGTGGAGAAATCAGAATTTGTGTTGATTTAAAAAACTTAAACAAATGCTCTAAGATCGACAAAATGGCGACGAATGAGTCGAGGTTGCGGACAAGATCGACCTTCCTAGTATCTAAAGATATCTAGTGACAAGCAAGCCAATCAAAAACTATCTTTCTCCTAAATATGCAAGTAAAACAAAGGCAAACAAGTGTTTTAGGCCTACTTTGGGTCCAATGCAAGTTTGTGGAAGCCTCGCTCCCTCGCTCCAA
>APFE031035186.1:37025-123207 GCA_000404065.3 Pinus taeda | reverse complement strand
AGTAAAATCCTATTTTACTTAGGGAAAAATAAAACACTCTCCATATAAACCCACATATTCACTTAGCCTAAGTTTTAAATGTGTATGATGAAAATATTTTAAACTTAGCACTTTACCATTCATTTTTGTCATATTAACCACTAATGTTTATTATATAATTCCTGCATAAAATATAAACGTTACCCATTCCCGTATTATTAAAAATAGACAAAAACCCCAAATTCTTATATATCCCACCCCTCGGTTAAATATAAGCATAAGACAGTCTATAAACGGGATTAATAAACTAATCTGTAGTTAATTAAGAGCCCGATCCCCACCATGTTAATAAAAGGATTAATTAACCCCCACGGTTAATTAATAACTTCTTTGACCAATCACATCACCCTCGATGTAATTAAAAACCTTTAATTATGTTGGGCGCACCCTCCATTAACTTTCCACCACCTCACCTCCCCGATAGCCATCCGATCGGATCCCTCAAATCTGACAGTTGTCGTACATATCGCACGACCCTCTGTGACCGAACTTTAGCGCAAGATGGCGAGTGGTTTTCTGAACAGTGCCTCGCTACATGTCACTCACTGTATGGAATCGCGTGGTCTCGCCCAAATACCGCCTCCCTCCATTTGTAGTGTGAAGAAAACCGCTTACCGCCTCTTGCTATCGAAAAAACGTCAAATCATTTTCCTGCTGATGCTATCTATCCAAATCCCAAACCCGCCAAAAGTTGACTTTGCATAAAAAACAAAGTTAATTAGTTTTCATCCTTATTTCTGAAAAAAAACATGCATGCAGCAACCTAGACGTTGAAATTGACCAGTTCGTGCACCCAACCATTAGCCACCCTTAAACTTGCAGTCGATGCCACTCCATGCTCGCCATTCACACCCAGTGAACCTATACTCCATTTCCCATCACTAAAAGTAGGTATTTACTAGTTTCCGTCCAAGAACCTTGTAAATACATGCTTTCTCTGCAATTAATTGGAAAAAAACCCAGATTTCACAAAAATTCAGCCACTACATTCACAATTCAAGTTTCCCAAGACCCTCTGTTTCACCAATTTCACATAAAAACCTTAGTTTCCTATCTAAATCGACAAGAACCAGAATGGAAACCGCTGTGGCCCTCAATGTAGCACCTATCACTACCCCTCACTGTGATTTGGATTATTTGCCCTTAACAGATAAAGATTTTCAAATAAAAGACCTGATTACTGATAAAGACCACCTGAAAATATTTTGCCAATGTCGAGACAATTACCTAAATGGTTATGATACCATAGGACTTTGGGAATCAAACCTCCCAATGTACTTTCTCCCCTTTGTGCACATTTTCCCTGACATTATCCATCAATGTCACTCCAATTAGGATCCCAATATTAGAGTAGTAGTGCCCCCAAATCAAATTGTCCTCTTCAAAATTACTGCAGACTCAATCAATGAGAATCTCCAGTTTCAACACAGGCAAGCCCTCACTTCCATTTCCCTTGGAGATTTGCTAGAGAAATCATCCAAATTTTCCCAGTCTGAACTTAGTGGCCTTTGCCAAACTTTCATAGATAAGCAGCATCAACCCAAAACCCCCCTCCTTATTTGTCAGTTTTCTTCACAAAAATAGGAAAACCTATAGTTGATATGATAGTTGTAGTCATGGGATTCAATACTAGTGAGTATGTGGATGAAATAACCCTAGTTTTAATATACATCTTTACCCCTGGTTAGCCTCCTGCTGTCAAGTACAACTATGCTGCATTCATTGCTGAGAAAATCCATGACCAGTTCATGAGGCTGGAAAATGAAAAAGTTTTCAAGTATTCCACATTCATATATCACCTTATCCTTTACTATTAGTCTGACAAGTTCCCTTTTTTCTATAAATAAACTTGATACAAAGGGTAATGCCAGATCAGTTATTTTTTGGACTTCTATCTTCCACCATTCATTTGCTTGTCCTTATTCATATAATGAATTCATTGACCAGTTTGTCCACCCAGTGACTACCGCGCTGATAGGAAGCCCTCCTCCTAAGATTAGTGATGAAATCAAAAGAATCCTTCAGCTATCCAAACAATACAAGGTAGGTGACTGGTACTTGTACCAGAATCACACAGATATTAGGATGTATGGTTGTGAGCTTCCTCCATTCAAACTACCAAAATATGTTCTTATGAGGTTGTTTGCATTGGAGTATTATAGACAAATGATAAAATCAGATCAGATTCACTTTACCAGGGCCAAGAAGAAAGCACGGTGGAGAATTAAGGATCACCTAGGCCCATTTTTCTGCAACAATAGAGAAGAAGGCAAAGCAACAGAACAAATTCTAGAACACATGAGATTAAATAAAAGTTTTGGTTGGAGATATGACCCACACAGTTTCATTTGTGATAGGAGAATGAAAAATTAGTTATCTCCACATTTTGACCACAAAATCCTTGAAATAGAGTAATATGAAAATATGGATGAATGGAGGAAAGGAAATTTAGTTGAGATGGATAATGATCAGGTCAATGTAGATAATGTGATGAAAGACCTAAAAAAGAGACTTGATCTGGACTCCTTTGAATAGGTACTAGTTGGGACTTCTTAGAAGCCAACACCAGGAACTAATGCCTCTACAGCAGATACTTCTCAAAGGCACTCAGAGGAAACTAGTGCACCCCTTGCAGAACCACCACAAGGAAAAGAACAGGGAACCAATACTCCAGCATCAGGGGAATCAGACATGTGAAAGTAGCCTGAAGTCTCTAAAGAACAGGCTCAGCCACAGACCCATCCAGCTAAAGTTAATATGGGAGATCCCCCAGTTTTGCTAACTCCTTTGAATGAGGAAAAAAATTAAAGATAGATAGGGAAGTAGCAAAGATAAATCCACACTCAGAAGTAAAATTTTTTGAAGAAACAACAGAGAGTTTGAGGAAAGAAGGTGGAGACAGTCTGCATACATTCCCAGTAGGTGGGACATCTTCTAGTTCACAAAGACAAGAGCTTGAAAGATAGCAAAGTACTGAAGTTTCATCTTTCAGGTTTTCACCTAGGAAGACCTTAAACATTAAAGAAAAATTCAAGGAGATAAAGGCCAAAAACGAACAGCTAAAGGCCCAAGCTTACACTCAATACTTGAAGATGGCTCCTACCAATCAAACCAGGTTGATGTCAGCTTATACATCAAGGAAGGAAAAATGCAGATGCGCTTTTTAAAGCCTAAAGTACAACAACCCCAATCACTTACAGACTACCTCAAAACTAATTTTGAGGTCTTGGCCAAAGACATTCACCCCATAGATCAAATAGAATTGCATAAGCAAACAGTGGAAATGATTTATTCAACATTGACAGGCAATGCCATGATGGCACCCAAATTGGAGAATTCACTGAACAATACCACTGCTCAATTACAATTAGAAAGAGCCTCCTCATAGGCAAAAGACAACAGAATCAAATCAAAAGAGGATTTGATTATTGGATTGGGTCATAACCCAAAGGATGTCAAATCTCTAAAGGCCCTAATAAAGAAGAAAAATAAAGATATAGCTGCCTTGAGAAAGCAATTGAAATTGCCACCACTTATGCATCCACAAACTGGTGAAGTAATTGAAAAGAAGACTGAAGAAGAGCTTATGGACTTAGTCCTCAATCTAAATGAGCAATTAAAGGAGATAGAGTAGGAATTAGAGAAAACACTACAAAGCAGGCAGAGTGATTTGACCTCTCAGCGTCAAAATGTAGTACCAGTGGTTTCTACAGTAGTCCCTTCAACATTGGCATCTGCTCTAGCACCAAATGTCCCTTTGGCCACAGCTTAAACTATTACAGGAATAGGTACAGGTACACCACAGGTAGAAACTTCCAGTCAAAGCATAGAAGAATTAATCAAGTTTATGGAGGAAATGAAACTCCAGGTTTCTCAATTGCAGAAGGTAAAGGAGAAATTTGTTACCTTGGAACAAAAGTATGATGTCTCAAAAATTAGTTTTGCTGAAGAAGTGAGGAAAAACAAAGGCTTAGCTCAACAGGTAAAAACACTAGAAAAGGATCTCACATTTGAAAATCCTTTAATAGATATCAAGAAAATATTATGGACCAACATCACTAAATCAATCAATGATGTTTGGTCATCAATACAAATCATTTTTGAATAGATTGACTTAGTCAAAGTTTCTCTTCAAGAGATTCAAAAAACCAAGGAAGAGCTAGGAGAGAAGTCTGAAGAAGCTATCAGGCTAATAAACTTTCTGAACAGCAGAAACATGCATCAATTGCAATAGATGAATATTGAGGATAGAACTGGAACCATCCTAGAAATCAAGAAAGTCTTAACCAAAAGGTCTCTAATGTAGAACCTAGAAAGAAAATGTCAGAACATGCAAGAAGACATAGATGAATTTATGGAAAAGTTTGGCTTCTTACAGGGTAACGGACTTCCAAGTCCTTTAGTAATCAATGATAAGTTAATGAGGCATGAGGATTATATCGACAAATTGGATCAATATGCAAATAACCAAGCCAGTTCATCCGCTAGTTCATCTACACCTAAAGCATTACCCATAGGCAGAGTTCTCTATGATAGTCTGGAGAACCTCTTTTATGTTGAGCATGAATTGAAACACTTGTTTCGAGTACAACCAAATTTTGTAAAATACAAAGAGGATGATGAAATTTACAGAAAGCTAACAAGAACCAGGAAACCAAGGGATGATTGGTGGACAGATATGATAGACATTTTATTATTTACATTGGCAAAAAGTAAATTGAATTATTTACAATAGTCAATTTTGGTAAGAGAAGGTGAAGCATGGTAAACAAAGTAAAGTAGGAAAAGAGTATCAGTCACAGATAAAACAGTATCAGTGAGAATATGAGAACAATCAGCCAACACAGAATTATGAACAAGATAGCAAGATGCTCAATCATAGGGCCTACCTCCAGCTCCTTCAACAAAAACAGGGATAGCAACCAAACAGCTCACTTTCAGTTTCTATTTTCGAGACCATCTGTCTCTATATTCATGTAAAATATATTTAGTTTTCCTAGAATATATCTCTCTCAGTTAGGAGATATTTGATTGTAAATTTTGTATAAGTACTTCCTCATTCGAACTACTGATGGTGGATTCTGAGACATTTCTGTAGACTCTCTATTTTTAAATAGAAGTGTTGTTGAACAACTATTGTATGGCTGGCTGGGAAAAGTAATAAAGCAAAGGAATTTTACAGGATTCCTATGTCAAATGAGAAACAAATAAGTATCTATATCTTATGTTTTTACAGTTTTCTTGTTTTAATATTTCACATGTGTTTCATATCTAAATAATAAACAAAAAAGTGCATTTCAAAAAATGATTTACTGCATTATGTCTTTAAAATTGTTTATATTCTCAATGTTTTCTTCAAGCTATCATAGGCAGGGAATTTTTAATTTTTCCCTGCTTCTTAGTTTATCATAGTGGCTATTTAACAATAAATTCTTAATTTCTTTTTGCTAATGATCACCCACTATCCATCATCTTGAAACTTTGTTGAAGGATTCTTAATTGCCCTTCCTCCCTTTCAAGACCATTTCACCCTTTCAAGTTACCATTTGTATCTTGTTTAGCTATCTTTCCCTGTGAAGCCCTCTTTTGTTGAAACAACCTGATCCAGTTAAGCCATCCTCAATTGACTCCATAGCCTAATAGCCTGGCATACCTTGTTCTATCAATCTGCTCCTGAATTCCGCCAACAAACAAAATCAAAACCCCCAAGCTTTCATAACTAGCCCAATATCCCACAAACGAAGCTAAATCTTAAACAGAGAGCCTTCTCTGAGTATAGATTGGCTAGATTCTATACTTAAAAGTTGGTTTGTGGTTACCTCAGACCCCTTTCCTTCTTCTAAACAACTTCAAGGAAAATTTGTGTGATAACATAGTGGCGACTCCACTGGGGAGACCAAACCCTCAATCAAAACAAATCTTTAAGAACATTTGAAATCCAAATCTAAAAGCATCTTAAAGAAATAATAGAAGTTCTTTGTTTTATATCAGTTAAGAAAACCAAAAACAAAACCCAAAAACCTGGCTTCAGAAAGGAATTGTTACACTAGAGCTAATCCTGATCCCAATCCACCACAAGTGTTTGAGAACCCCAATCTGATCCCAAGATTTCTTAGAAGACAAGAAAGTTCTATCAATCCTCGACCCATCTTCACATCTTCATCCTGTCCTGTTAGGTGGATTTACCTTGAAGACAAACCCTTTGATGAATACTTTGAAACATCTTTGTTTAAGACTTCATCTGACTCTGAATTAGTTGACCTAGTCCAAGACCAAGAGTTCATCCGAGAATTAGAGCTCTAAGCAGCCAATTTGTCAATTGATAGTTATTTGTAGAAATCACCACAATCTGATCTTGCCACTGAAGGAACCCCTAATCCCTCTGTAATCACAACTATTTCTGCAAGTTCATCTTCTTTTCCTCATACATATTTACCTCAAACCACTCCACATCAAACCATCCTCTCTAGCTCTCCATCCACAACTCAAACATCCACTATTATTCCAACCCCAGTTGTTGTTTCACCATTACCTACAGCAATGGAAAACGGATACACCCAGTTGTTGTTTCACCATTACCTACAGCAATGGAAAACAGATACACCCCCCTGGTATTACTAGAAAGCTTAGGTGCCATGCCCTAGTATTACCAATGTAAGATCACTACTTTTGACGGCACTGGTGCCTATACAGCCACTAACACACTAAGAAGATGACTGATTATTTTGAAATTTATGAAATAGATACTGATGATGTACAAATGAGAATATTTTTTCAGAGTTTATCTGGGGAAGTTAGAGCCTGGTTTAGAGGTTTAGCAGCAAATAGTATAAACAAACTAGCAACTCCCTACAAACAATTCTTGAACCGATGGGAGAAAAGGAAAGACCCTCTTCAGATTATATCTAAATACAAAAACCTAAAGATAGGAACACAAGAAACTGTTCATGATTATTTCACTAGATTCAAAAGTGTCTATAATGCCATCCCTCAAAATCTTAGACCCCCACCTGGTTTATCCTTAATCAAATTCCCAGATGGATTTGACTCTGACATGGCTTTCCAGCTGAGAGAACGAGCTCCCCCTACTTTAGAAGATATGCAAAGCATAATAGTCAGTGTTGAAGCCAACCTGATATCTAAAAGAGCCAAGGCTAGGAGTGAAAGGAGGATACCATTAAAGGAAGAAAGCTCACCCTTTGAACAAAAGCTAGATTCCATAATTAAAGGAATGGATAGACTAGGAGACAGAGTAGAGACAATTGAAAGAAAAGCTCCTTGGGATGGTCAGCAAACCAGCACAGGGAGAAATCCTAATTTTAGGAAAATTCAAAACCCGAACACTGTAAAGAGTGGTCTTGAACAAAACATCAGACCTCTGTTCTAGGGGAATTATGCAGAAGCTTCCAACTCTGATGGTCTAGAAGAAGATACTCAAATCAATTTGATGGGGCTTAGTAATGAGGGAGAAGTTTTCTTGACCTAAGAAGATCAAGAGGCCCACATTCTTAAACATTTCCAAACTCAATCAGGTGAATCACTTGACTTTATAGAAGGATATGACACAACCATCTTTGAGGTGCATAAGCAATACAACTTAAGAAGTAGGAGAATTGATGTTCCTGAAACAAACAAACAAAATATTCCAAATCAGCCCACAAGAGGTAAGACAGTGACCACACCTGTACATATTCTTTCTAGATTAAATACTAATCCTTCTAACCCCATAATTGAAGATGTCTCTGACAACCAACCAAGCAACAAACAACCCTCCACTTCCCTTCCTCCCAAAGGAACTGTGGAAGAACCTCCAGAGGTTGATCTAGGAGAATCAACAAATCATGATTCCACTCCTAAAAAGGAGAAAAACACAGAAAACCATGAAAACAAAGAGGATACTGTTGTTTGAAATCCAAAGGCCCAAACAGAAAGACCCTTTAATCTAGAAACTGAAGTAGGTAAGCTAAAAATTGTTGTCCCATTATCTGAATTAGCTAAACATGAGGCCTACCGAACCCAAATCAATAGATCATTGAAAATTACTGGAATTGAAGACTCAGTTAATCTTTTTGATGACCAACTCGAATTGATATTTAGCCCAAATGTTAATGGAAAACCATTGGAAGGAGGAATTCTGCCCTTCTATGTGAGCTTAAACATACATGATAAGATTCTTCACAATGCAATGTTTGACTCTGGGGCATCTCATAATCTCATGCCCAATTCTGTAATGGAAAAGATAGACCTAGACATCACTAGACCATACAAAGATTTGTTTTCTTTTGATTATATTCAGATGAGATGTTTGGGATTGATAAAATACTTGTGTGTCTCATTGGTTCAATACCCTACAAAAACAAATTTAATGGACATAGTGGTAGTAGATTGTGGGGTGCTAAGCTTTAGGGATCTCTTCAACTAGATATGTCATATGCTACTATATCAGTTTTTGGACAGCCAAAGAAACTATATAAAGAAACATTGATGAAATATGTAGTAAGTAGTCAGGAAAGACCTCAAAATTTCCCCATCAACTTAGTGCACTCTGATATGGATTCATTCATCCTTTACAATGCAAAAACCAGTCCTGCTAATACTTTAGGGGTTTTAGTAGCAGAACCAAAATAAATAAAAAAAGAAAAATCAAGTATTCATATTCAGGAAATATCAGATAAAAAAGAAAAATCAGATGAGAATGAAAAACCAGTTTCCACTGCAAAACAAGCTCCTACTACCCCAGACACCAATTATGAGCATGAAATCCTTCGGCATTTAGAATTTGATGGCTCAATCAATAAACTAGGGGTAGGGGTAGGAGCTTGGATGTACAATTTGGAAAATGGTCATGTTGAAGGCCATGCCTACATATTAAATTTTAGATGCACAATAATATGGCAGAATATGAGGCTTTCTTGTTGGGTCTTAAACTTGTTAAAAGATTAGGAGCAAACATAGTGCCTATCATAGGAGATCTGGAACTAATAATTAAATAGATTAAAGGAAAATACTTAACTAGGGATCCTAGCTTAGGATATTATAGAGGAACAGTCATAGAAATTCTCAACACTTTTCTGGAAACACAGCTTGCTACAATCCCTGGAAAACACAACTTGCAAGCCCATAGCTTGGCCATGTTTGCTAGCACCTGTAAATTAACTTTTCAACCTAATCATCAGTTTACCATTGAAATTAGGCATAGACCAGCCATCCTTGATAATTTGAAGAACTGGCAAGTTTTTGATAGTGATGAGTAGATCAATAAATTTTTAACTTTAGACAAAGAGTTTTCTTATAGTAACATAGATGTTGATATAGTTGTTGATTCTAGTCCAATAGATGAGGTAGAAATCAATATTTCACAGGAAAGTTCAATGAATATGATTCATCCCACAAAATTCACACAAAAAGAGATTCAAGAACTGAAACAAATGGACCTAGATGAAATAAGCAAAGAAGAAACAAAGGTTATCAACCTAAAGGACAATCATCTACCTAAAGGATTGACTCCTCTAGAAGATCTGTTTGATTCCAATGACATTCCCAAGAAACCTAAAATGGAACCACTAAAAGCAGATATTGAAGAGTACAACTTAGGAACACAGGACAATCCAAAAATGATAAAATTGTTGAAATCTTTACCTCCTGACCAAAAGCTAAAGTATGTTGAACTTATGAGAGAATTCCAAGATGTCTTTGCCTGGAGTTATGAAGATTTGAAATCCTATGACACCTATATTATTCAGCATACTATACCTCTGAAAGAAAATCAAAAGCCCTTTAAACAAAAACTTAGAAGAATTAAACCTATGTTATAACCATCAATTGAAAAAGAAGTCAAACGTATGTATGAAGCAGGGATTATTGCCACTATTAGATTTTCAGAGTGGGTGTCTAACTTAGTACCCACTAGGAAGAAGACTCGGGAAATAAGGTTATGTGTTGGTCTGAGAAATGTGAATAAGGTCTCTCTTAAAGATAACTATCCTTTACCCAAAATGGATCATATTTTGCAAAGGGTAGTGAGTTCTTTTAGAATTTCACTTTTAGATGGGTTTTTGGGATATAACCAAATCCTGGTTCATCCTAATGACCAAGAGAAAACTTCTTTTACAACACCATGGGGCACTTTTACGCATATCAAAATGCCATTTGGATTAAAAAATGCAGGAGAAACCTTCCAAAGGCAATGGACATTGCCTTTTCCAAAGAAATTCATGATTTTCTTGTTATATGTCTAGATGATCTAACCTTTTTTTCTAAATTTGATCAACAACACTTAGACCATCTCAGGCAAGTCTTTTTAAAATGCAGAAAATATGGCATTTCTTTGAATCCAAAGAAGTCCTTGTTTGGTATGGAAGAGGGTAAACTTTTAGGTCATATTATTTCCAAGTATGGCATTCGAATTGACCCTTCTAGGATCAAAGCTATTCTACAGATACCTCATCCAATAAGTATTATAAAACTTCAAGCTTTCCTAGGGAAGATAAATGTTTTAAGAAGATTCATTTCTAACCTAGCTAAACTCATTAGATTACTAAATAACATGCTAAAAAAGGATTCAAGTATCAAATGGATAGTAGAGGCCAAGCAATAATTTGAGGAAATCAAGATGGCCTTAACCAGAACACCGGTCCTCACAAATCCTCAATTTGATAGAGACTTCATTATTTTTTCTTTTGCATTAGAGCACACCATAGCAACAGTTTTATTACAAAAGGATGATCAGGGATGTGAAAAACCTATAGCCTTTTTTAGTAAAGCACTTAGATATGCATCATTAAAATACAAAATAATGGAGAAACAGGCTTTTGCACTAGTAAAAGCTATAAAGGATTTCAGAGTCTACATATTCTACTGTCATGTGATAGCTTATATTCCTAGTGTAGTTTTCAAAGACATCCTAACTCAGGATGGAATTGATGCTAAACGAGGTAAATGGATAGCTACCAAATTAGAGTATGATATAGAGATAAAACCTACAAAACTAAAAAAAGGTCAGGGATTGGCCAAACTCATTATAGAAACTAATTGTCAAGCCCTAGACATAAATGAACTGGATAATGAGCAGGAGATGGTGACTCCACAAATCAGCCAGGCCTTTTCAGACTCACCTTGGTATGCTAATGTAATTTATGTTTTACAAAACCTTCAGGCTCCTCCAGGGTTGTCTAGAACCAAGAATAGGTTTTTAAAAATGAAAGATTCAAAGTTTTGTATCTTAGATAATACTCTTTTTTGGAAAAACCATGAAGGAATTTATTAAATTGTTTATTAAAAGATGAAGCTGACAAGGCTCTCTAAGAATTTCATGCAGGGGACTGTGGTGGACATCTCTACTGGAAGTCAACTGCAGATAAGATCCTAAGGGTTGGATTCTATTAACCAACCTTGTTTGCAGATGTGAAAATATTTGTAATTTCTTGCCATAAATGTCAAATCTTTGAAGGAAAAAGAAAATTATTACCTTTACCCCTAAAACCCATTTCCACCAAGAAACCTTTTCAACAATGGGGTCTTGACTTCATTGGAGAAATCCATCCCCCCTCCTCTGGCCAACATAACTGGATATTCACTGCCACTGAATATTTTACTAAATGGATAGAGGACATTCCCTCCTGAAAAGCCAATGACATTGTGATCATAGGTTTCCTAGAAACCAATATGTTGTCTAGGTTTGGTTGCCCCTCTAGAATCATTACTGATAATGCTACATCTTTCAAATCAAAGAAGATAATTAGTTTCTGTAACAAGTATCACATTACACTGGGCCATTCCACAGCCTACTACCCTCAAGGGAATGGATTGGCCGAATATTCCAACAAGAGTCTGATTAATATCATCAAAAAACTGTTGGAAGAAAACAAGAAAGCTTGAAACAAAAAACTGATAAATGCTTTGTGGGAAGACAAGCTTACAACCAAAAACTCCATTGGAACCAGTCCTTATGAGTTAGTATATGGCATGGACATTGTTTTTCCTTCATCACTAGGGGTTCCTGTTATGAAAATACTCCAAGAAGCTCAAGTGGAACCTAATAATATTCAAAGAAGGATAAACCAGACTATAAATTTTCAGCAGACGAGGGAGGAGGTGTACCAAAGATCCAAAGTGGTGCAGGAGGAACTTAAGAAGATATTTGACAGAAGAACCAAGGCAGAAGATTTCTACCTTGGAGATAAAGTGTTAAGATGGGATTCCAGAAAAGAGGATAAGGGGAAACATGGAAATTTTGACTTCCTATGGAAAGGACCATACATCATCTATGCTTTCAAAGGACACAATGCATATTTTCTTAAAGAGTTATATAGTACAGAAGCTAAAGAAGGACTTGTCAATGGTAAAATGTTAAAGCATTACTTTGAACCTACTTACTAATGCTATCATGTTCTTCACTGTACATATTATATCCTTTGTAATGTCATAATGTTGATTCGATAGTAAGATTTTGGAGTTGAAGCTTGAAGAGAAGTCCCTAAGCTTCAGAAGTATCACTGTCATACATACAATATAGCAGTAAGGAAAAGAAGATTGCAGAGCACAGTCAAAGTCATTAAGAGGCCACTGATCTACTGTTCTTGACTTTCCACCAGGGAAAGCCATCCCCAAGTGGAGCCATTGTTATGCCCCTATACCAATAGGTGTCATATATCATGAGTGACCTGATTTAGCTTTGTAATATGTTCATACCTTTACTTGCTGCAAAGGTTTTCCATATTTGTAAAAAAATAAAAAAAATTTAAAAAATGTAAAGAGGGTATACCCTAAAAGAAAAATCAAAGGGTAAAAAGAATAAAAGAGTTCAAAAGATGAAGGAGAATGAACCCCAACAAAAAGAAAAGAATAGGAAAGTGTGGAAATCTAAATGCCACTACTTTTTTTACTTTTGTATAATAAATAATTGTGTGCAGCTTGTCACCTATGCAACAATTCATGAATAGTCAAATGGTTTAAGCTTGACTAGTTCATATTTTCAATTTCATGTTTTAGAAGTAGAGAATAAAGGTCTGACCAAAAAATGTAATCTTGGCAGATAAGTAGATATGTAGAGTAAATAAAAGGAGCTCAACAGTGTAATCTGAGCCCTTGGATGTAATAAATGTAGACTTAGATAGGCATCACCATGTAAAAGAAAAGAAAGTTTTATAAGGGTTTGCTAGTTTAAGTGCACCCTAATAAAGAAGTGAAAATGTTAGGTTAAAGTAGGTAGGGTAAGTAGGTGATGGTTGTGGAATAATATGTGGTGAATGATAAGTCTAAATGTGTAAATCTTTCACTTTCATTACAAAGAAAAGGCATGTATCATATAGAAGGCACATCAAGCAAGCAAAGTCCGAAATAATTAACTTCCCTACTCATTTCCCCTAAATATTCACTAATTTTCCCTAAGTGCCAAGGTATCTATCAAGTTAGAGGGGCTCAGAGCATTTCTTTGACTTTTGGAGGGATCAAACCCTCGGCCTAATAATTTATAATGCTTAAGTACTTAAAACCCTTCACCAATAATAACCCCCCTTCATAAGTTATTCATTTCCCTAATGAAGCTTTTCCTAAGTAAAATCCTATTTTACTTAGGGAAAAATAAAACACTCTCCGTATAAACCCACATATTAACTTAGCCTAAGTTTTAAATGTGTACGTTGAAAATATTTTAAACTTAGCACTTTACCATTCATTTTTGTCATATTAACCACTAATGTTTATTATATAATTCCCTCATAAAATATAAACATTACCCATTCCCGTATTATTATAAATATACAAAACCCCCAAATTCTTATATATCCTGCCCTTCGGTTAAATATAAGCGTAAGACTGTCTATAAACGGGATTAATTAACTAATCTATAGTTAATTAAGAGCCCGATCCCCGCCATGTTAATAAAAGGATTAATTAAATCCCATGGTTAATTAAGAAATTCTACAACCAATCACATTGCCTCCAATGTAATTAAAAACCTTTAATTATGTTGGGCCCGCCCTCCACTAACCTTCCACCACCTCACATCCCCGATAGCCGTCCGATCGGATCCCTTAGATCCGACGGTTATCATCCATATTGCACGGTCCTCCATGACTGAACTTTAGTGCATGATGGCGAGTGGTTTTTTGAATTGTGCCCTTGCTATGTGTCACTCATTGTATGGAATCACGTGGTCTTGCCCAAATACCACCTCCCTCCATTAGCGGTGCGATGAAAACCCTTTATCACCTCCCGCTACCTACAAAATGTCAAATCATTTTCTCGATGACGCCATCTGTCCAAATCTCGAACCCACCAAAAGTTGACTTTGCATAAAATAACAAAGTTAATAATTTTTTGTCCTTATTTCTAAAAAACACATGCATGTAGCAACCTGAACGTTGAAATCGACCAGCTCGTACACCAAACAGTCAGCCACCCTTAAACATGCAGTCAATGCCACTCCAAGCTCGCCAATCACACCCAGTGAACCTATACTCCATTTCCCGTCACTAAAAACAGGTATTTACCATTTTTCGTCCAAGAACCTTGTAAATACTTGCTTTCTCTGCAATTAATTGGAAACAAAAAACCCAAATTTCACCAAAATTCAGTCACTATATCTACAATTCAAGTTTCCCAAGACCCTCTATCTCACCAATTTCACATAAAAACCTTAGTTTCCTATCTAAATCCACAAGAACCAGAATGGAAACCCCCGTGGCCCTCAATGTAGCACCTATCACTACCCCTCACCATGATTTGGATTATCTGCCCTTAGCAGATAAAGATTTTCAAATAAAAGACCTGATTCCTGATAAAGACCACCTAAAAGTATTTTGCCAATGTCGAGACAATTACCTAAATGCTATGATACCATAGGAATTTGGGAATCAAACCTCCCATTGTACTTTCTCCCCTCTATGCAAATTTTCCCTAACATCATCCATCAGTGTCATGCCAATTATGATCCCAATCTCAGAGCAGTAATGTCCCCAAATCAAACTTTCCTCTTCACAATTACTATGGACTCAATCAATGAGATGCTTCAATTTCATCCCAGTGAAGCCCTCACTTCCATTTCCCTTGGAGATTGCTAGAGAAATCATCCAAATTTTCCCAGTCTAAACTCAGTCGCCTTTGCCAAAATTTCATAGATAAGCAACATCAACCCAAAAATCCCCCTCCCTATTTGTCAGTTTTCTTCATAGAGACATGAAAAACTATAGTTGATATGATATTTGTAGTCATGGGATTCAATACTAGTGAGTATGTGGATGAAATAACCCTAGTTTTACTATCCATCTTTACCCCTGGTCAGCCTCCTGCTGTCAAGTACAACTATGCTGCATTCATCACTGAGAAAATCCATGACCAGTTCATGAGGCTGGAAAATGAAAAAGTTTTCAAGTATTCCACAGTCATATATCACCTTATCCTTTACTATTAGTCTGACAAGTTCCCATTTTCTGTAAATAAACTTGATACAAAGGGTAATCCCAGATCAGTTATATTTTGGACTTCTATCTTCCACCATTCATTTGCTTGTCCTTATTCATATAATGAATTCATTGACCATTTTGTCCACCCAGTGACCACCATGCTGATAGGAATCCCTACTCCTAGGATTAGTGATGAAACCAAAAGAATCCTTCAACTCTCCAAACAGTACAAGGTAGGTGACTGGTACTCATACCAGAATCACATAGAGATCAGGATATATGGTTGTGAGATTCCTCCATTCAAACAACCAAAATATGTTCCTATGAGGTTGTTTTCATTGGAGTATTATAGAAAAACAATAAACTCCTATCAGATTCACTTTACCAAGGCCAAGAAGAAAGCATAGTTGAGAATTAAAGATCGCCTAGGCCCATTTGTTTGAAACAATAGAGAAGCAGGCAAAGCAGCAAAAGAAATCCTAGAACACATGAGATTAAATAAAATTTTTGGTTGGAGATATGACCTACACAGTTTCATTTGTGATAGGAGAATGAAAAATAAGTTATCACCATATTTTCATCACAGAATCCCTGAAATAGAGCAATATGCAAATATGGATGAATGGAGGGAAGGAAATTTAGTTGAGATGGATAGTGATAAGGTCAGTGTAGATAATGTGATGAAAGACCTAGAAAAGAGACTTAACATGGACCCTTTTGAACAGGTACCAGTTGGGACTTCTCAGAAGCCAACACCAAGATCTAGTGCCTCCATAACAGATACTTCTCAAAGGCACTCACAGGAAACTAGTGCACCCCTTGCAAAACCACCACATGGAAAAGAACAAGGAACCAGTACTCCAGCATCAGGGAAATTAGACATGTCAAAGCAGCCTAAAATCTCTAAAGAACAGCCTCAGCCACAGACCCATCCAACTCAAGTTAATATGGGATATCCCCCAGTTTTGTAGACTCCTCTGAATTAGGAAAAAAGCTTAAAAAGAGATAGGGAAGTAGCTACCCCTGCCAGTGGTCCTTCAGACCAACCTGGTGCTAAGAGGCACAGGCAAAATCCACACTCAGAAGACGAATTTTTTGAAGAAACAGCAAAGAGTTTGAGGAAAGAATGTGGAGACAGTCTGCATACATTCCCAGTAGGTGGGACACATTCTAGTTCAAAAAGGCAGGAGCTTGAAAGACAACAAAGTCCTGAAGTTTCATCTTTCAGGTCTTCACCTAACTAGACCGTAGACATTAAAGAAAAATTCGAGGAGATAAAGGCCAAAAATGAACAACTAAAGGCCCAAGCTTACACTTCTTGAAGATGGCTCCTACCAATCAAACCAGGTTGATGTTAGCTTATGACATCAAGGAAGGCAAAATGCAGATGAGATTTTTAAATCCTAAAGTACAACAGCCCCAATCACTTGTAGACTACTTCAAATCTAATTTTGAGGTCTTGGCCAAAGACATTCACCCAATAGATCAAATATAATTGCATAAGAAATTAGGGAAAATGGTTTATTCAACATTGACAAGCAAGGCCATGATGGCACACAGATTGGAGAATTCACTGAACAATACCACTACTCAATTAAAGTTAGAAAGAGCCTCCTCATAGACAAAAGACAACAGAATCAAATCACTGGAGGATTTGATTATTGGATTGGGTCATAACCCAAAGGATGTCAAAGTTGCAAAGGCCCTAATAAAGAAGAAAAATGAAGATATGGTTGCCTTGAGAAAGCAATTGAAATTGCCACCACTTGTGCATCCACAGAATGCTAAAGTAATTGAAAAGAAGACTGAAGAAGAGCTTATGGACTTAGTCCTCAAGCTAAATGAACAATTAAAGGAGACAGAGAAAGAATTAGAGAAAACACTACAAAGCAGGCAGAGTGAGTCGACCTCTCAGCCTCAAAATGTAGTACCAGTGGTTTCTACAGCAGTCCCTTCAACATTGGCAACTGCTCTAGCACCAAATGTCCCTTTGGCCACAGCTGAAACTATTATAGGAACAAGTACAGGTACAACACAGATAGAAACTTCCAGTCAAAGCATAGAATAATTAATCAAGTCTATGGAGGAAATGAAAGTACATGTTTCTGAATTGTAAAAGGTAAAGAAGAAATCCGTTACCCTGGAGCAAAAGTATGTTGTCTCAAAAATTAATTTTACTGAAGAAGTGAGGAAAAACAGAGATCAGCTCAACAGGTAAAAACACTGGAAAAGGATCTCACATTTGAAAAGCCTTTCACCGATATCAAGAAAATACTATGAACCAACATCACTCAATCAATCAATGATGTTTGGTCCTCAATACAAATCATTTTTGAACAGATTGACTTAGTCAAACCTACTCTTCAAGAAATTCAAAAAACCAAGGAAGAGCTAGGAGGGAAGCCTGAAGAAGCTATCAGGCTATAAAATTTCTGAACAATAGAAACACGCATCAATTGGAAGAGCTGAATATTGAGGATAGAACTGGAACCATCCTAGAAATCAAGAAAGTCTTAACCAAAAGGTCCCTAATGCAGAACCTAGAAAGAAAATGTCAGAACATGCAAGAAGACATAGATGAATTTATGGAAAAGTTTGGCATCTTACAAAGTAAAGGACTTCCAAGTCCTTTAGTAATCAATGATAAGTTAATGAGGCATGAGGATTATATCAACAAATTGGATCAATATGCAAATAACCAAGCTAGTTCAGCTGCTAGTTCATCTGCACCTAAAGCATTACCCATAGGCAAAGTTCTCTATGATAATCTAGAGAACCTCTTTTATGTTGAGCATGAATTGAAACACTTGTTTCTAGTATAGCCAAATTTTGTAAAAGACACAGAGGCTGATGAAATTTATAGAAAGCTAAGAAGAACCAGGGAACCAAGGGATGATTGGTGGATAGATATGACAGACATTTTATGATTTACCTTGGTAAAATGTAAATTGAAGCATTTACCATAGTCAATTTTGGTAAGAGAATGTGAAGGATGGTAAAGCAAGTAAACCAGGAAAAGAGTATTAGTCATAGGTAAAAGAGTATCAGTGAAAAGATGAGAACAAACAACCATCACAGAATTACGAATGAGACAACAAGATGCTCAATCATAGGGCCTGCCTCCAGCTCCTTGAACAAAAACAGGGACAACAACCAAACAGTTCACTTTGAATTTCTATTTTTGAGACCATCCATCTCTATATTCATGTAAAATATATTTAGTTTTCCTAGAATATATCTCTCTCAGTTAGGAGATATTTAATTGTAAATTTTGTATAAGTACTTCCTCATTCGAAGTATTGATGGTGGATTCTAAGACATTTATGTAGACTCTCTATTTTGAAATAGAAGTGTTGTTGAACAACTATTGTATGTTTGGTTGGACAAAGTAATAAAGCAATGGACTTTTATAGGATTCTTGTATCAAACGAGAAATAAATAAGTATCTATATCTTATGTTTTTACAGTTTTCTTGTTTTAATATTTTACATGTCTTTCATATCTAAATATTAAATGAAAAAGTATATTTCAGAAAATGCTTTACTGCATTCTGTCCTTAAAATCATTTATATTCTCAATGTTTTCTTCAAACTATCATAGGTAGGAAATTCTTAATTGCTCCCTACTTCTTAGTTTATCATTGTGGCCATTTAACAAGAAATTCTTAATTTCTTTTTTTAATGATCATCCACTATCCCTCATCTTGAAACTTTGTTGAAGGATTCTTAATTGACCTTCCTCTCTTTCAAGACCATTTCACCGTTTCAAGTTACCATTTGTATCTTGTTTAGCTATCTTGCCCTGTGAAGCCCTCCTTTGTTGAAACAACCTAATCCAGTTAAGCCATCCTCAGTTGACTCCATAGCCCAATAGTTGACATATGTTGTTCTATCCATCTGCTTCTGAATTCCATCACCAAACAAAATCAAAACCCTCAAGCTTTCATAACTAGCCTAATATCCCATAAACAAAGCTAAATCTTAAAGAGAGAGCCCTCTCTGAGTACGGATTGGCTAGATTATGTACTTAAAAGTTGGTTTGTGGTTACCTCGGACCCCTTTCCTTCTTCTAAACAACTTCAAGGAAAATCTGAGTGATAGCAGACCAATCAACAACACTAAAGCTAAAAATAAATCACCACTACAATACAAACAATCACTAAAAACCCATTATCACTAAAGCAAATCACAATCAATCAATATGAAGATTCAGAATGCTGTCACCAAAAGACAATCACTAGAACATAGAGTAGAACCCATAATTCTACATCAGCAACCATAACCAACTGTAACTTCAAATATCATATTTCATAATGTATACGCTACTTTGTTGTGCTGAACCAGCTTGTATACGTTTTTTTACCAAAGCTAACCATCATACAGATCTGCAAATTATAACTTAAAACATCACAACTATTCTAGAATTCAGTCATACCCAGATCAGAACATTTACAGTGTAAATCACGCAATATCATTCAGATCTAGACTATCCATGATCAAACCATATAATAATAATTCATTTTGGGTCTCATGATCCTAATCCATCATTATATCTCATCCCCCATCAATCGCTAAGGTTCATCCTTAGTTCAGATCAAGCAAAGCACCATAAACCCATAACATGCATATTTTCTTTTGATCTCACTCTTCATAAGATATTCATTACTTGCACACATTGGCCTAATGATCTTCTCCTCCTTATATAGCTTTAGGCCCTTTGACAATACCTTGTACCAAAACCACTTAGGACCAATACCTTGGGCCAAATACCTAGGGTCAATACCTTGGACCAAATACCTTCGACCAATATCTTGGACCCAAAATACCTTGGACCAAATACCTCGGACCAAAACCTTGGTTTTCCAGCATGTACGCTCTTTTCCTCCCATGGGAGTGTGTGTATACGTATACGCTCTTTTTTTTCTGTGTGTCTGCATGTATAAGCTACTTTGACAAAGTGAACTTGCATATACCTCTCTTTATTCAACCTCTGGAGTCTGATATGTAATCCTTTGTTGTTAACCTCTTGCACTACGAACTATCATATGTTTGAGTTTCCATCAAGGACAACACCTGTATCATAATGCCAACAATCTCCCCCTTTGGACATGATGGCAACAACAACACCAAGTTGGTCTCCCCCTTTGACATCAAGGGCAAAGGGTGTACCAAGATATTCTCCCGCTTTGATATACATTATGTTGTCCATGCTCCCCCTAAGTACATGTTGAATTCTTTGATTAAGCTCCCCCTTTGTAGATGCTAAGATGCACTAAACCATCCATGCTCCCCCTGAGCACAAGCTGAGTCTGCAAAAAAATATTTTTCAAAAGAATAAAATGACTCTATAACTCAACTAAGTGAGTATGACCTCCCTATCACCAATGAATCATACATACATCAATATCTGAATCAAGTGGGGATACACCAATTTTGACTCATCCACCCAACCAAGTGGGGATATACCAAATGTTTATACATGACTTAAATAGAAATTATTACATCATCCTTCCCATGCATAGTGGGGTTACAAATTAGGCCTTTTCATGATCTTTACATCAAATGATATACATGACATTTATGACAAGGACCAACAATCTAACCAAGACCATGATAGTCATCAACAACTATCATACACCATATATGGTCTGCACCATCAACATCTATCAGCATCATCCGGATCAACAAATTGTATATGTCCATCATCAAATGAGTGACTTGAACCAATACAACTCTGTGGAACAAGCAATATAAGTATCTTCATGCATAATGCCAACAATGCGTTGTTAGAATCATATGATCCCCGTGAACTTGTGCCAACTGTTCATTATCAGAATTGATTATTGCAAATATCAGTAAGAATCATCAAGGCATCACCATAAACCAGTGATTCATAAACTTATTAACAACTTATAAGGGCAAGAAAAAATTCCACATATCATCACTAGACTGTAACCATCATGAATCAGAACATAATAGATAATTTATAATTGATTGAACCATATCAGACCCCTTTTCTGAGTCTGTCCCGTTGTTTCTTCCTAAAAACACCATATATGTGATTGTGCAGCTTCTAACTCGTGTATATACACGACTTCTCCTCATAATAACTGCATATGAGAATTGGAATATTGAAGTTTTACACTTTCAACTTCCCTTGGGTCTGTTATGTCTGTAAACTGAGCTATGCCACATCTTTCTGACAACAACTCCTTCTTCAATACCTTGGATTGTGATGATGTTTGCTGCTTTTGGTATGGTGGTGACCAAAATTTTCTTCTACATTCCTTTTCTTTATGTCCAAACTTCTTACATGCATAGAATATTACATGTTTCATATTCCTTCTATCGCAATCAATAGCTTTGTGACCAAACATATTGCAAGAAAAACAATATCCCTTAAAGTACCTGGAAACTGATGATCTTTCTATGTGATGGTCTGGAACCATTCTACTTCTACATCTGGCTGCAACATGTCCAAAATTATGACATTTAAAACATTCAACATTATTTGTCAGAGAAAAGAAAAAATTATCCCTTCCATGGTTAGGTGGAAATGTTTTTCTTTGAAGTATTTCCTTCCTTGGTTATTGATGGGGTTGATCTTTTATCTCCTTGTTGAGCATTTAAGATCTTTCATTGGAGTTCCTTACCTCATCTTGTGAGCTAGATTCACCTTCATGAAAACCAAGACCAATATTTATAATAGGCAAATGCTGAACTTTGATGATTTCATCTAACGTTTTTTATCCTTTAGCAAATCTAAGATTCAGAGTCTTTGTTTTTTCAAGTTATTTTCTTAGACTTACTACTTCACATTCTAACACTTCATTGTGTTTGTCTTTTTCAGTGAGTCGATGTGTCACTCTCTTTATGATTGTATCCTTTTCTACCAAATTGATTTTGAGTTGACTAATTTCTTTAAGGAAATATTCCTTTTCTAAGGCATCTTTTTCATACACCATGAGTAGTTTAATTTCTTGATCATCTTCATCACTATTGGACAAGCCATCACTATCATCATGAGTATAATAACTTCTATTACCTTCTGTAGACATCTTTCCTTTAACATGACGGCATCTAGCAGTGTAATGACAACCTCTACCACAAGCAAAGCGTTTGAATGGTATCTTACCTCTCAATATTCGGAACTCGTTGAAGCTTCTTGACAAAATTTACCTCATCTTCTTCTTCTAAAATGTATCTTGATTCATTGTGCTATTCCTTTTCTTTTCCCTTTATTGATGCTTTAAAAGAAAATTATCTCATATTTGATGGACCTCCTTTTCTCATTTCAAAGGCAGTTAGGATTCCATGGAGTTTTGTCATAGTAATAGTTTGAAGATCCTATTTTTCTTCTATGGAAAACACTTTTGACTCAAATTTAGAAGACAAAGATCTCAAAATTTTCTCAACTAAATTAATTTCCTTTATCTCTTCTCCCAGATTTCTCATATTATTTACAATCCCGTCTACTTGCAAGAAATAACTATAAATTCTTTCATCACTATGCATCTTGAGAGTTTCATATTGGATTCTGAGAGTTTGTAGTTTAACACGTTTTACTTAGGAGTCACCTTCGTAGCTCTGCATGATTTTGTCCCATATTTCCTTGGTTGTGTTGAGCTACATGAATTTCACGAATTCTGATTCTGATAGACTTCCCAGTAAGGCATTGACAACTTTTGCATTGATTTCATAAGTTTTCATTTCTACTGGATCCGTGGGGACTGCTGCTGGATATTGATATCCTTTCTCCAGAATTGCCCAAACATCAGCTTCAAGTGACTGAAGATATGCTCTAGTTCATGTTTTCCAATATACCAAGTTTTTCCCATTGAAGATTGGTGGTCTGGTAGATCCCATGCCTTCGTGATTGTTCATTTTGAAAGATCTCCCTTCAAGCAATCAAGCTTCTTCTGAAGGACCTTCTCTAATACTAATTGTTGGAAATAATATTGAGAGGGAGAGGGTGAATTAGTATTATTCAGATCAATAACTTTTTGTTGTCATACTCTCATTTATATATGCTACTTCAATGAAGGTAAATTGTGTGTACACATAGTTGTATTTAAGGCAACCAACGTATATCCAACAAACTTATGATTTAGTTAATTCATCATATGTTGATCTTTAATCAGTGCATCAATACTTCATTAACCATATAAACAGTGACCATGTGCAGTAATAACAAAACAAACCATCACACATAAGAAAAACACATGAACACCAAGATTTAAGGTGGAAACCCAATGTGGGACAAAAACCACCTGTTATTGTCTTATTTTAATATAAGAAAAACCTGTTTACAATCTTGTACTGGTGTAGACTCATACCAGTACGTAGGAACCCACCTGCAGAAGGCAACAACCTTCTCTCATTCTCCAGCTTCTACTAGAAGGGAGCTACAACCCCCTAGCTCTTGTACTAGCCAATTCGTTTACTAGTACGTAGGCACTGACCTATAGAAGGCTTCAACCTTCAATCATTTTCCAACTACTACTGGAAGCGAGCTCCAACCCATTGGCTCTTGTACTGCCTGATATTTTTAATAGTACATAAGCGCTAGCCTACAGAATGCTACGACCTTCTCTCTTCCTCCTGGGACCATGTTTCATAAATTTTTAGACTTGATACTCTTGGAACACAACACCACAATTTTAAGGCCTCGTTTAATAAATTTTTCATACTAGATCCATTAGTAATACTGAAGCTAAAAATAAATCACCACTGCAATACAACCAATCACTAAAAACCCATCATCGCTAAAGTAAATCACAATCAATCAATCTAAAGATTTAGAACACTGTCACCAAAACATAGTCACCAGAACATAGAGCAGAACCCAAAATTATGCATCAAAAACCATAACCAACTATAACTTCAAATATCATATTTCATAATGTATATGCTACTTTGATGTTCCGAACCATCGTATATACATGCTTTTACCAATGTGAACTAGTGTACATATCTGCAAATGTTAACTTAAAACATCACAACTATTCTAGACTTTAGACATACCCAGATAAGAACATTTACAGTGTAAATCAAACTTTAGCATTTAGATTTAGACTATCCATGACCAAACCATATAATAATAATTCATTTTAGGTCTCATGATCCTAATCCATCATTAGATCTCATCCCTCATCAACCGCTAAGGTTCATCCTTAGTTCAGATCAACCAAAGCACCATAAACCCATAACATGCATATTTGCTTTTGATCTCACTCTTCATAAGATATTCATTACTCGAACACATTGGCCTAATGATCTTCTCCTCCTTATATAACTTTAGGCCCTTTGAAAATACCTTAGACCAAAACCACTTAGGAACAATACCTTGAGCCAAATGCCTAGGGTTAATACCTCATACCAAATACCTTGCACCAATACTTTGGATCGAAAATACCTCGGACCAAAACTTTGGCATGTATGCTCTTTTCCTCCTGTGGGAGTGCATGTATATGTATACTCTCTTTTTGTTCTATGTGCCCACATGTATACACTACTTTGACAAAGTCAACCTACGTATACCTCTCTTTCTTCAACCTCTGGACTCTAGTTTGTGATCCTTTATTGTTAACCTCTTGCACTATGAACTGTTATCTGTGTGAGTTGCCATCAAGGACAAAACCTATATCATAATGCCAACATATTGTTCCAAGAATTCATAAACATAATTTGGGCTATTGTTGTAAAGCCTTGTATTCATGCTCCTATGAGAGAGATGAGGTAGAGGCTGCAATCACATATTTTGATGGATTATTCTCTATTGAAATGAAAGAAACTAAGCAATACTCTGAAACTAAAATAGATACAAATACACAAGAGAGACCGAAGTCACTGGGTTGGGACCAAACCTAAGAGCCTCAGCCCTCTAGAACTAACACAGTAATGAATCAACAAGAAAATTCTCATTATCATTGAATCAGAGTCTAATACATCAAATAACAGTCAAAATAACAGTGCTAAGTTTTTGAGCTCAATAGCTACCTAGCTTAAAACAAAACTTGAATCCTAATGAGCTCTTCTACATGCTCATTTGTACAAGAGGGTAGCTATTAGTAGCTCGCTAGAAAATAGGAATTTTTGTCTCCTACAACTCAAGAATGGTGGATCTTGTTTCTCATTACTTTCACTTGCTTGGATTCCAGTGACCTCGAGCTGGTGAGGGAGAGTGTTATGATCTTGGGTTGATTTACGGAGTTAAAGAGATGGACAACCCCCTAGATTCTCTCATTGTTGTCTACTTCGAGACCCTGCATAGAAATCATCTCAAAAATTACTCAATTTCTTGAATTAAATCA
Source organism: Pinus taeda (assembly GCA_000404065.3). Classification (NCBI taxonomy): domain Eukaryota; kingdom Viridiplantae; phylum Streptophyta; class Pinopsida; order Pinales; family Pinaceae; genus Pinus; species Pinus taeda. The sequence continues at coordinate 97,452 of APFE031035186.1, read as the reverse complement.
TATTAGGCCACATGACATGAAAAAGATCTTTTATTATTTTCACTAACCATAATATAACAAAAAATGTAAAAAAATGTGAGAAAGAGATAATACTAAAGCTAGAGGATGGCATCATGACCCTTATGATACCCTTATTGATGATCCAAATCAACAACCATATTTACAAATTGGTAAATGTGGTTGCCTTTTATATGCCAATTGACATATGGAAATGACCATTAAAATATGTCAACAACATTTATATATTCTAATATATAAATGTAGTTGTGTTAATATTAAAACTATAAATTATAAAATTCTTCTAGATTTACTTCATCCTTTTTCAAAATTTTATATAAAAATACTATATCTCAAACTTTCACATCCATATAAAACATCAATTCACATTTATATAAGTAACAAAAAATTAAATGTATAAAAAATATAAAATAAAATAAAAACTAAAATTATATTCTGTATCACCTACTTTATCATACAAACCTACAACATTATTTCTAAAACAAATTCAAATTAGAATGATCATAAACATCATAAGTCCAACTCTTCACCAAATAGGCAAATAAAAAACTAAATTTATATTTACATTCAACATTGTTTATTAAAAATAATCCAAATTATATTTTAATCAAAACTACTTGTAGAAAAGAAACTACATTATCTTGCAATCATCCATTGAGTTGTGAGATCTACTTGCAAAAAAGAAGCTACTCTTTCTTATACAACCTACAAAAATGTAATTCAAGATTCTATGTACCATCTAACTAGCTCACAGTTTCATGTCAATCAATATTTGTGCCAAATCTGTGATAAGAAACTAACAATATTACACTTCTATAGTGAAGGAAAAGGAGGGTTTGGAGTGGCGTAGGGGTTTCCCTTGATCATGAAATCATAGCCAGGGGTCAAAATCCTTCTAAACTAAGTCCAAGTTGGAGTAAGCATAAAACTTTGTGGAGAAAAAGGTTGCTACAAGTGTGCTACAAGAGGCTACTATAGGAGCCCTGTATTGCTACATGAGGGCTTGTAATGCTACAAGAGTGCTACATAGAAGGTTTAAGAGGTGAAAATGGTGGTTTAAGGTTATGGAAAAGGTGGATGGAGGTTGAGGTAAATGCGTTAAGTGTGGCCAAAGCCGTTGGACAAGCTTAGAGCCTTTTTAAGGCCCGTTTTTCACTAGTAGGGATGCTCTCGGTGACCCTAGGAAAATGATTTCATGAAACAGAATTTTTGGGATAGAATTTGGGTTCACGAGAGAGGTGAGGGAGTCCAAGATGGAGGTGGTGAAGGTTCCCTTTCCTGCAGATCCAAACAGCCCTGCAATCATCACGCGCATACAACCATTTATCATTGATAAAAATGAAACAACTAGTAGTGGAAATGATGAGTTGCATTTAAATGTTATCTAATCTATGCCAGAATTATGATCTAATCAATAAACCAACTCCTAAGCTACAACATGCACATGAAAAATAAGATGAATAACACAAATATTCTGTTGGAAATAATACTAAGAGTGAGGGGGGGGGGGGGGGTGAATCAATATTAGTCAAATCAATAACTTTTTATTTTCATACTTGATTTATATCTGCTACTTAAATGAAGGTAACTCGCGTACACACGCAACTGTATTTAAGGCAACCAATGTATATCCAACAAACTTATGATTTAATTAATTCAACATATGTTGATCTTTAATCAGTGAATTAGCACTTCATTAACCATATAAATAGCAACCATGTGTAGTGATAAAAGAACAAAGCATCACACATAAGAAACACACATGAACACCAAGATTTAAGGTGAAACCTAATGCGGGACAAAAATCACCTACTACTATATTATTTTTATATAAGAAAAACCTGTTTACAATCTTGTATTGGTGCAAGCTCATACCAGTATGCAGGCACCCACTTGCAGAAGGCTACAAGCTTCTCTCGTTCTCTAGCTTCTACTGGAAGGGAGCTACAACCCCCTACCTCTTGTTCTAACCGATCTGTTTACTAGTTGTTATAGACATATTTGGGAACTATAACCCCAATCATATATGTCCATAAACTAAGGGCTTCTAAGTCCCTAAAAGTGTTGTTTCATACCCTAAAGGAACAAGGTCAACTGATTACATCATCTCCCAGAAGTTCTCCATAGAAAACTGCTTAGAACTGGTCAAAACTGGACCATACAGACTGCTTAGTGAAAAGGGTGCGATGCATCTCACCTGCCACATGCAAAAAGTGTGATGCATACTGAAAATCCCTTCTGTAGGGTGCGATGGGCGAGAGTAGACAAATGGCAGAGACAGTTTGCGAGGTGGATGATCATGGAATCTTCTAGAAACTTCTCCTGTGACACTTGCCTCTCTGAATTCGCCCAGGGATGAGTAAGAGATCATGAATCTCCAAGTGCAATCAAGAACTATCAGAGAGAGTACACTAATCAAAATCCCAGAAGCTGACTCACCCCCCTGCAATCATCTATAGATGGATCCCTCATCCCAGAGATCTAGAGGCTGGAATCTTGTATCTTGTAAGGAAATCTTGTTGGTTTCCTAATGGAACATCATAGTATTGGGTGATCTAAGATTTTCATGAGGTGAAGAAGGGCTTTCATGTTGGGACGATGATGCTGGTTCAGATCAATGGGTTGTAATCCTCTCTTCTAATCTTTATATCAATAAAGCTATTCAAGTTTTCCTCCACATTCTTGTATGTCTGATAATATATGCATTTGTGTGGTCAATAGATATATGGTCCTATATTGTTTATGATTGTAGATCTATGCACTTTGAATGTATTATGCTGCTTTGACTTTACAGGTACTCTTTGAAGCAGAGTAATCAAGGAAGGAGCGGTAAAGATCTGTCAGAGGGGAGAAGGAACAAGCAGGGAACCAAGTGAAAGATTGATGTTGGTATTCTTTTTTCCTCTCCTATCTACTTCTCGTAAAGGAAAATGAAAGTAACTTTAATCTGTTTGTTTCTAAGATAGCTACTCGTCTTAGTGGGACTAGCAGCTCTACATAGACACTAGATTTCCCGATAACACTAGTACGTAGTCGTCGACCTACAGAAGGCTCCAACCTTCACTTGTTTTCCAGATGCTACTGGAAGGGAGCTCCAACCCCCTAGCTCTTGTACTACCCGATATGTTTACAAATACGTAGATGCTTACCTATAGAAGGTTACGACCTTCTCTCTTCCTCCAGGGACCATGTTTCATAAATTTTCAGACTTCATACTCCTGGAACACAACACTACAATCTGAAGGCATTGTTTCATCAAATTTTCATACTGGACCCATCAGCAACACTTAAACTCAAAATAAATCACCATTGTAATACAACCAATCACTGAAAGCCCATCATCACTAAAGCAAATCACAATCAATCAATATGAAGATTTAGAACACTGTCACCAAAACACAATCACTAGAAGATAGAGTAGAACCCATAATTCTGAATCAACAACCATAACCAACGACAACTTCAAATATCATATTTCATAATGTATAAGCTACTTTGTTTTGTTGAACCAGCTTGTATATGTTCTTTTACCAAAGCAAACCAGCATATAGATCTGTAAATGCTAACTCAAAACATCACAACTATTCCAGACTTCGGTCATACCTAGATCAGAACATTTATAGTGTAAATCACGCTTTAGCATTCAAATCTAGACTATCCATGATCAAACTGTATAATAATAATTCATTTCAAGTCTCATGATCCTGATCCATCATTAGATATCATCCCCCATCAACCGCTAAGGTTCATCCTTATTTTAGATCAAGCAAAGCACCATAAACCCATAACATGCATATTTGCTTATGATCTCACTCTTCATAAGATATTCATTACTTGCACACATTGGCCTAATGATCTTCTCCTCCTTATATAGCTTTAGGCCCTTTGACAATACCTTGGACCAAAACCACTTAGTTTTAATACCTTGGGCCAAATACCTAGGGTGTTATAGACATATTTGGGAACTTCAACTCCAATCACATATTTCAATAAACTAAGGGCTCTTTAACCCCTAAAAGTGTTGTTTCATACCCTAAAGAATCATGGTCAACTGATTACATCATTTCCGAGAAGTTCCACCTAAAAAGCCACGCAGAACTAGCCAAAACTAGATCATACTGACTGCTCCATGGTCAAGGTACGATGCATATTGGTTGCTACACTAGCCAGGTGCGATGCATACTGAAGAGGCCTTATGTAGGGTGTGATGAGCGAGAATGGAGAAATGACTAAGACAGTTTGCTAAGTGGATGCTCATGGAATCTTCTAGAAACTTCTCCTATGAGACTTGCCTCTCTAAATTCGCCCAGGGATGAGTAAGAGATCAATGAAATCTCCAAGTGGAACCAAGGAATATCAGTGGAATGACACTAATCAAAAACCCAGAGCTGACTCACACCCTTACAAGACATCTATAAATGGATCCCTCATCTGAGAGATCTAGAGGCTAGAATTTTGCAATTTGTAAGGAAGTGTTGTTGGTTTCTCTTTGAGAAGGAACATTGTATTTTTGGGTGATCTTGCTTTTCATGAGGTGAAGAGGGCTTTGATACTGGGAGGATGATGCTAGATTAGACAATTGGGTTGTAATCCTCTCTTCTATTTCTACTATTAATAAAGTTCTTTGAGTTTTCCTCCATACAATCGTGTATTTTTTAATCTTGTTATTTATAAATGCAATTGTATGATCAATGTATTTTTGATTATGCATTTTTTATGATATTATAGATCGAGATGCTTTGATGGTGTTTTGTTATTTTGTCTCTATAGGTATTCTCTAGAGCGGGACAAGTTGGAGAGGAGTGGCAAGCTCTATCAAGGAAGAGAGAAATCAAGTAAGGAATTCAGTGAAAGATTCGAGTTGGTCCTCTTTGCTTCTCTTTTATCTATCATACATAAAGGAAATCACAAATTGCTTTGATTTTTTGTTTCTAAGATAGCTACCCATCTTAGTGGGACTAGTAGATCGAAAAGACACTAGTTTTCCTGGAAACAAAATGGCAACTTCCCTGGGGAGCAATTAGTTTGTCTGTTTGTTACTGTTGTTTGCTTTATAAACTACAGACAGAGCCTGAAGTTAGCCAGATAGCCTTTGAACTGCTCTTGCTATGCAATTGCAAAGTAGATGAATGTTGCTTCAGTCAATCTCCGGGTTGGCTTATGAACTGAAAATCTGTCGTACAAACATCCTAAATGCCCTTCTGGTAGCTCAATAACCTCTTAAGATCATACCCCTGTACTTTATTTTTTACTGTTCATCATAGCTCAGCTTAAATCACTGAACTTAGCTACAAATTTTGGGCAAAAACACAACTCAGTTTCACCCCTTGGCCCATTGCACTGTCTGTAACTGGGGAACTAGTATGCATCACACCTCCCATGTGTAGCAGGTGAGATGCATCCCTGTTTTTGTTAAGGATAGGTGCGATGATTGAGTAATCCTATTTCTCTCTTTGAAATTTGGGTTTTTCCTCCTTGTTTTCAACTCTATTCAGTTGTTTTGCTGCTTATGATCAGTATCTCATTATTGAAGCCTCTTTCCTTTACATTGTTCAGCCTCCATTGATTAGGATTGATAAATGTTTTTATGTATTTGTCCTTCATTTACGATTCCTAGTCAAAACGTAGCCTAATTGAACTATCACTTTTTGATGCACAAGTGTCGTAATTGTCATTTTGAGTAAAAAAGAAGAGTGTTGCAAAGTCTTCCTCCTCTAGATAGTCGATTGTACTTTTTTCATTCTATTGGATTTGAATTGTTAATATTTGAAGTGTCGAAAGCAATTTTCTATTCAAAATAAAAATGTGTCATTTTAGTCTTCCTTTCATTTTGAAAAGAAATTCTCGAAATGTCACTTTAAAGAAAATAATTCAGATCTGTACTTAGTTTTCCATTTTGGCATTCTCACATTAAGGAAACAAAAAAAATACATGCATGTGCATTTGCATTTAGATTGTATGCGGAAAATGATTTAGGAAAAGTGCATTTAGTGTGTGCTCTTTGCTCTCTGTTGAAAGAATCGTTATCTTCTTTCCTTAGTAGCTAGGATTTTCATTGCTAAAAGAAAATAAACGACTGTTTATCATTTTATATTGCATATTTAGGAATTTTACGTCTACATCACACAGTGAAGCTTGAAAGACAAACTTCTAAACAAGATCAACTCTAAAATAAATCTCAATGAACATAAAAACGCTTTGGAACCTAACGCAACACATCTAGAAGTCTAGGCTAGAGACGTATTTCAGCATCGTAAAAACTGGTAACTTTCATTTTCATCAAAGGTTGGGTGATTCCTCCTCTTTGATATGACAAGTGCTAGTACGGACCTGTGCTCCCCGTACCATCGAGTATATATTGGGAGACCACAATAGGCTGATATCCTTTATCCATAGGAAGCCGTGTTTGTTGCCCTATCGATTGCAATGCACTGAACACAACATTCGGGAAGATTGACTGTTGGACATAAGTCGTTGGTAATTTCTCTTTAATTTGCCACCAAGGTGTATATTGCATTTTTGTGATTGATTTGGTAATCCCTCTATCTAGATTTCCAGAGTAGTCACTTTCGCTCCTTTTCGACTTCTTAAAAGAAAAGGTCCATTTGAGCACTTATCACTTCAGGCTCATTAAAAATATAAGGTGACTAGAGTCATCTTTATCTTTTTCTTGACTCTTAAAAATTGAAAAAGCAAAGTTGTGTGAAAGCGTCATTAAATTTTATTTAATATGGAATAACATTTTTCCCATTAATTTTTGAGCTGATCAAGTAATCCGCAATCAGGGAAGAAAGTCAATCAAAACCCCTTCATTCGCAGAGACTAGTGAGTCAACCATCTTTGACTCTAGAAAAAAAACCATTATGGGCAAAATAGTCTCATTTAACTGAGTCGAATTCTCCTGATTTATTTGAAACTTTTATTTCAACATCATCAGAGACTACAATTACTCCGATCATTTCCGGTACATCTACCTTTACAGAAGAAGTTCTGCAGTTACAAGAGGACATTAAAACTGATCCTAGTGTAATGGTAGACACTTCAATACCTGAAACAACTCCATCTAGGACTGATCTAGAAATTGAAGTTCACTTACCTGAACATCTGGAAGTTGAGTTCCATAATTCAAAAGGTGTCACCCCTCTAGTGTCTGTTACTACACAAGCTATACCTTCTTCGGCTCCAAAAATATTTTACGGATGTGATGGTCTACCTCTTCCACCTAGATTAATTGCTATAGAAGAGATTGTGGAGGATCTTCCATCCAGTACCCCCTTACATTTTGGAACAGGGATCCACCTATATCCTTCTACTACTGAAGTTAGTTCTTTTAAACATCCTTCATCGCAAGTTCCTATCGAATCACTAGGAAATATTTTGGATAGACTAAATATATTTGAGCAACCATCAACATCTAGGACTGTGTCATCTGATACAACAACAACAGAACCTCCTGCTGCTACTCCGACGATGTTTACTGGTATACCATTTGTCCCAACAAGTTATCAACCACTAGATGGAGTCCACCTAGGGACTGTTTCGACAACATGGTCTGTTCCTATTTGTTCATTGAGAATCCTATCTGGAATTTCTTATGTTGAAACTTAGGAAATTGATCCTACACATCAATATCAATTTGGGTAGTCCAGTCTATCCTTTGAACACTGGATTGCCGCCATATGGGGGGCAGTATGCTTTTTCATTTTTCCCTCCCGGAGAACAACCATATGGGAGTTCACAATAAAATTCAAGTCAAACTAGAATTACATCCAGCGGTTGGGTACCAATACTACCTCAACATCCAAGAGTTGTATATTCAATGTAACCAACTCAACCTGTGTCGAATATTCCCACTACACCTGTTATTGTGACTGTGTCGTAAGTACAAGCACTGCGTATTGTATGTCAACCCCAAATCTCTCAAGCTGCAATACAACAACCTCTTGTCTCTACAGCTCAATCACAACCTTATATTAGTGCTATTGGAACCACTAAGGCTCAAACAGATACTATCATTCTTCATCTTAGTCAATCATCTAGTATTGGACAACAGCAAATGGTCCAACAACCATGGCTGATACAATATCAACAACCACAATTCTAGCAAGCTTACCGAGGACCTAAGAAACAAGGATTTGTAGGTAATGGGCAACCATATGTTCAAAACAATTATCAACAACTATACTATAATGGTTATGCCCATAAAACTTATCAAAGCTACCAACATCAGATACATTATGCTGGTATGCAAAGACCTATTGCTCAAGCGATCCCATCTTATCCCGTGCATGCTTTTCCAAGCCTGAATCAATAGTTGCCTTTTGTAAAAACTTTAGAATTACCAGATCTAAAACGGCTGATGAATGATCCAATTGCTTACACCCCTTGGTGGCCAGCGATTCCTCATAAACTTCCCTCTGATATTCCTAAATTCAATGGAAATCCAGGTGAAGATCCATCAAATCACGTAATGACTTTTCATTTATGGTGCTCATCTAACACCCTAAATGATGATTTGATTAGGCTTCGTCTTATTCACTGAACGCTAACTGGTCTGCAACAAAATGGTATATTGAATTGCCTAAAGCTTTGTTTGATAACTTCGGTGCCCTTGCCACGACCTTTTTAACCCACTTTCAGTTAACCATAAGGTACGAAATGGGAACAGAACTCCTTACAAACTTTAAATAGACAACAACCACTCACATATCTAATCATATTCATGAGTGGCGATGTCATCATCGAATGGTAAAGATGTATGTTCCTGATAAACTTCTAGCTGAGTGGTTTATTAAGTCATTATTACCTTCTATTACTGAAGATGTGGTGAAGGGAGGAGTTGTCACTGAAGAGAAAGTCATTGCTTGTGCACAATATTTAGAATTGATCTATACTCAGTCTGGCATGCTCTATGACAAAATTCTTGACATTCCTAGACCAGAATTTTCTATTCCTCCCCCTCCTAAATCAAACAGGGACTCTCATGCCGGCGGCAGCATGATTGGTACCTCGAGTATGCAAACAAAAAAGACCCCATTTGGTAAATCCCTTGTAGTTTCTAATCAAAAAGAAAATGATAAACAACTTGCCTCAGAGGTTAATGCCATGTTGTCTGACAAGGGCAAAGAACCAAAGGAACCAGGGGGCAAGAAGAAAGGGAAAAACAAAAAGAAGAAACAGGATGATTCGACTCCTGAGAAATCTTCTGGAAACCCTACTGGGAAAAAGAAACCTAGTTAGCCATATCTCATATTTAATGAGTACCACTGGACAAAAGATTGTCCACACCGAGCTGAGATTGCAAAGTTTTTAAAAACTTCAAATACCTTGGCGGTATTGACTGACCTGTTTCCGAACCCAGAAACTAATCTGGTTGCTATCAATCAAGCTTCCCCATCCCAAGTGCTTATGTTATCCATCTTGAAACAAAAAAAATGATGCTTTGATATTGACGAGGAATAAATATTATGGGAATCCAAAAATGTCGAACAACAAGGCTACAGATCAACCTAGTAGTTCGACAATGACTTCATCAGAAGTTGTGCCACCCATCATTCCTGAATTAACTATAAATCTGCCAAAGGGAGTAGTACATAAATCAATGTTTAATCCTCATGTCCAAGCAGTACAAAATTATAATATAGTGGAGAATCTGGCTCAATCACCATCCACTATGTCGACACTTGAAGTACTGCAGAATTGTCCCTCCCAAAAGCAGGCTTTATTATCAACAATAGGTGGGATTGACCCATCGGATTCCAATCTTGTGGCCTTTAACCATAAAGGATAAGAACCTTAGTTACTGGCCCAACTCGCTTTCCTTATACAGGTAAAATCCCTCAACAAAATTGTTCATAGAACAATCATTGATGAAGGGGTATCTACCTATATTATGTCAATGAGTTGCTGGAACACTTTAGGCTCACCACCCTTGTCATGATCATCAACGACATTAAAAGCATTCGATGGAAGAACATACATACCATACGGGATATTAAGTAACTTACAAGTTGAACTGGGGGGCAAGACAGTAGAAATTGAAGTCAAGGTCTTGATGGAAACCTTGACTACAATATCTTAGTAGGCACGTCTTGGATTTACATTATGGTTGTTGTTGTGTCAACATATTTTAGAAGGATTGCATTTCCCTTCCTCTAACTGATTGGGTATCGAATATTGTTCCTGTGATGAAAAAGTAAGGAACGATTAGAGTGTGCGTCGATTATAGGGATGTAAATCAAGATTTTCCAAAAGACTACTACCCTACACCCTTCATCAACCAGATAATTGATGAATGTGCCAGATGCAAAATCTTTTCATTCATGGATGGATTTTTTGGATACAATCAAATCAATATCTGCCCACAGGACCAGTCAAAGACTGCATTTATATGTCCATGGGGCACATTCACATACCGTAAACTCCCTTTCGGTTTGAGGAACAAAGGGGAAACTTTTTAGAGGGCAATGAACTATGCCTTTCATGACATCAAGCACATCGTTCAACCATATCTTGACGATCTATCGGCTCATTCGCGAAAGCAGACTGACCATCTACAGCATTTGAGAGCTATATTTCTACGTTGTTGACACTATAAGATATGACTCAATCCACACAAGTGTGTGTTTTGTGTTGGTTCTGGTAGATTACTTGGTTTCGTAGTTTCTAAGGACAGAATTCAACTTGACCCATGTAAGGTTCAGGCAATTATTGACATGCCTTCACCTTCAAATTTTCTTCAGATTAAGAAACTCGAAGGGAAAGCAAACTTTCTAAGGAGTTTCATTCGGAATTACGCAGAACTTGCTAAAGGTTATACACATCTTTTGAAAAAACAAGTACCCTTCAACTGGGATCAGGTTGCGCAAGCTTCCTTTGATGCTTTAAAAGGTTCCTTAGTAAAAGCATCATTAATGTACACTCCTAACTATCAAAAAGACTTTAACCTGTATCTCGCCACTATAGATACAACCATCACCATGGTTTTAGTACAAGAAGACAATGGAATAGAACATCTAGTGTATTATTTAAGCCACAACTTAAATGATACAGAAAGCAAGTACTCCTATGTTGAAAAGCTGGCCTTAGCAGCTGTTCAAGCCGTGCAGACTTGGGGGCAAGTCGATGAAGGGTCCTAACGGCGTAGAGAATAGTCCACTGGATCCCATGAAAACAGCTGATGAAATTAGAGGGGGAAAACCACTCCAGAGCTCCAAAATCCCAAATTCGAAATGAAATGGTAAAAATGAGAGGTAAAGCTACTTTTTATGTTACTATTCACGTACTTCAAGTAAAATGTTAGCTTTAATTCATTTTTTGGGCATGTGTATGTATTTCTAATCAATTGATGGAGAAAGTGAGTGGGTTGTATGACTATCAAAAGAATCTAACGTGTTAAAAGGTAAAGTGAACATCTTTGACCACTATTATGAGCAATGTTTCCGCAAGGTTCAAGCTTGTTAAAAAATAAACCTAATAATGAGCAATGTTTCCGCAAGGTTCAAGCTCGTTAAAAAATAAACCCGCTACTGAGCATATGTTAACACAAGGTTCAAGCTCATTAGAAAATAAACCCACCTTCAGTAAACGACCTCTGTGATTGCCATGCTATCAACCTTTTGAGCCTTGTTTGTGTTCTACCATCACCTCCATTCTTTTGGCCAATCATACGCTTCCACTTGATTGTTTAACCTTTTGAGGAACAATTGAAACGAGTGATTCTGTTAACCAACCTCTTCACACTGCCATGTTTTGAGAAGTTCCAAACTTACCTAGAACCAGTTGCTACCCGAAAACATCACTCGTTCGTAAAAAATGTGTCTCTTTTAAGCTCTTTTTAGACTCGTTAAATATCAAAAGATTGTCGAGCTACTGGACTTTCCAGCTTGTTAAAGTAAGGGGAAGCGCCATCCCTCCTCTACATTTTAATTTTTTTGGACCTGAGGGATCATCCCACAAAAATATCGAGCACTTTCTTTTTCGGCTCGCTAAAATGATCAAAAAGTCATCCCTTTCGTATTATTTTATACTTTTTCAGACTTAAGGGATTATGCTACGAAAAAGGATTGTTGGAGTTTCCTTTTCATCCCTTTTCAAGCTCTCTAAATGTGAAAAGGATCGAGCTATCTTTTTCATTAAACTCATTAAAAAAATAGCGACAAACTTGTCCACGTAGACAAGAACGAGTTTCATTGTCATTAGGCTCGCTAAAACATAGCGACAGGTTTGATCGAAGGGAAAATTATAGAACAAGCATATGTTATCCTCCTCAAGTTTGACAAAAATAAAGAGTTACTGGTCAACAATGACTGGGAAAAAGGGAAGAAATATTGAAGAATTTTATTAGTAGCAGGTCGCTCTTAAACATGACACTTTCACTCCATCACCATGATTGAGTCGGGTTGGGTTATTCCGTTCATTGGTCATATCACCATTGGTCCTCCACACCATCCATATTTTGGGGTTAATGCTACCAATCCATTTTAGTGTCGCCGATATGTTCAAGAGAAGTCATTCAGAGAATTTACCGCCCAGCTAACGCCTCATCCACTACAATACCTTCACTCTCCATTTTTCATGACTGCCATTCCTGAACCTTGTATCATCAGATCATTTTCACCTCAAGAAAATCATTAGCTTCATTTCGTGTCATAAGATGTGAGATACATTAAGGCCCTCCTACAACAGGTCACTTCTTGTAGACATCAACTCATTATCTAAGAAGTTGACTTAGAAACAACCCTTTCAGTACTTTGAAGCTTGCATGCCTCAATGGAAAATTTCTTACTTCTGGCAATGGGTTTACATCAATGGCCTTCGACCGAAAGATTTTGTGGGGTGTTCGACATCGACTCATATATTCGAACCATGTGAATTGAACTACAATACCTTGAGGCATTATCATTATTGGTGATTCCTCTTACGCCTGTTAACAGCTTACATCATTAGTTGGTAATCAGGTGATGTCTTTCCATGTTTGACTTCAGAACATCTTTTCACATGGATCGACTTGTACATCGGTCGAAGATTGATCGAGTTTGAATACCCTAGATCTAGTTTCATCCATCCGAGCTGCAATATATTTAGGAAAATAAAGACATAAAATGTACACAGAAGCTACATAGATGGTCATCTAAGCCAGGGACGATGACCCTTCATATGAAGAATCACTAGTTTGCAATAGCAGACGATTATCTGTCCTCTGTACATGAAAATGAATTTATAAAGTTGAGCATGGGAATGCTCGCCTTAGCTAGATCATGAAAATAATATGATGATGATGTTTGTATTGTATCTTATACAGGTCACCTTCCAGTTCAAATTCCTCGGATCCTCATGATAAAGCATTTCACCCGACATCAAAAGATTTACGACCTCATGCTTTAGGGGGAAACTGTTATAGACATATTTGGGCACTTCAACACCAATCAAATATGTTGATAAACCAACGGCTCTTTAACCCCTAAAGGTGTTGTTTCATGCCCTAAAGAAACATGGTCAACTGATTACATCATTTCCCAGAAGTTCCACCTGAAAAACCACTTAGAACTGGCCAAAACTGGACCATACTGACTGCTCCATGGTCAAGGTGCGATGCATACTAGCTGCTACACTAGCCAAGTGTGATGCATACTAAAGAGGCCTTCTATAGGGTGCGATGAGAGAGAATGGACAAATGGTTGAGATAGTTTGCTAAGTGGATGCTCATGGAATCTTCTAGAAACTTCTCCTATGATACTTGCCTCTCTGAATTTGCCTAGGGATGAGTAAGAGATCAATGAAATATCCAAGTGGAACCAAGAACTATCAGTGGAATGACACTAATCAAAAACCCAGAGCTGACTCACACCCTTGCAAGACATCTATAAATGGATCCCTCATCTGAGAGATCTAGAGCCTGGAAATTTGTAATTTGTAAGGAAGTGTTGTTGGTTTCTCTTTGAGAAGGAACATTGTATTGTTGGGTGATCTTGCTTTTCATGAGGTGAAGAGGGCTTTGATGCTGGACCAGACAACTGGGTTGTAATCCTCTCTTCTATTTCTACTTTTAATAAAGTTCTTTGAGTTTTCCTCCATAGTATCGTGTATTTGTGAAACTTGTTATTTATGAATGCAATTGTATGATCAATGTATTTCTAATTCTACATTGTTTATGATATTATAGATAGAGATTCTTTTATGGTGTTTTGTTATTTTGTCTCTACAGGTATTCTCTAGAGCAGGACAAGTAGGAGAGGAGTGGCAAGCTCTATCAAGGGAGAGAAAAATCAAGCAAGGAATCAAGCGAAAGATTCAGGTTGTTCCTCTTTGCTTATCTCTTATCTATCATACATAAAAGAAATCACAAATTGCTTTGATTGTTTGTTTCTAAGATAGCTACCCATTTTAGTGGGACTAGCAGATCGAAAAGACACTAGTTTTCCAAGAAACATAGGGTCAATACCTCCGACCAAATACCTTGGACCCAAAATACCTTGGACCAAATACCTAGAACCAAAACCTTGGTTTTCCAACATGTACGTTGTTTTCATCCGGTGGGAGTGCATGTATACGTATACGCTCTTTTTGTTTTATGTGCCCACGTGTATAAGCTACTTTGACAAAATGAACCTACGTATACCTCTCTTTCTTCAATCCCTGGAGTCTAATCTGTAATCCTTTATTGTTAACCTCTTGCACTATGAATTGTCATATGTGTTAGCTGCCACCAAAGACAACATCTGTATCATAACGCTAACAATCTCCCCCTTTGGACTTGATGGAAACAACAATGCCAAGACACTCTCTCCTTTGACATCAAGGGCAAAGCGTGGACCAAGGTATTCTCCCCCTTTGATATACATTACGCTATCCATGCTCCCCCTGAGTACATGTTGAATTCTCTGATTACGCTCCCCCTTTGTACATGTTGAGATGCAATAAACTGTCCATGTTTGCCTTGAGCACATGTTGAGTCTGCAAAAAAATATTTTTCAAAAGAATAACATGACTCTTTAACTCAACTAAGTGAGTATGACCTTCCTATCACCATTGACTCATACATACATCAATATCCCAACCAAGGGGGGATACACCAATTTTGACTCATCTTTAACTCAACTAAGTGAGTATGACCTTCCTATCACCATTGACTCATACATACATCAATATCCCAACCAAGGGGGGATACACCAATTTTGACTCATCCACCCAACCAAGTGGGGATTACCAAATGTTTAATACATGACTGAAATAGAAATTATTACATCATCCTTCCCATGCATAGTGGGGTTACAAATTAGGTCTTTTAATGACCTTTACATCAAATGATATACATGACATTTATAACAAGGACCAACAATCTAAATAAGACCATGATAGTCATCAGCAACTATCATACACCATATATGATCTACACCATCAGCATCTGTCAGTAGCAACTGGATCAACAACCTATATATTTCCATCATCAAAGGAGTCACTTGAATCAAAACAACTATGTGGATCAAGAAATATAAGTATCTTCATGTATAATGCAAACAATGCATTATTAGAACCATATGATCCCCCTGAACCTGTGTTAACTATTCATTGTCAGATTTGATCATTGCAAATATTAGTAAGAATCATCAAGGCATCACCATCAACCAGTTATTCATCTACTTATTAACAACTTATGAGGGCCAAAACAACTTCCACATATCATCACCAGACTATAACCATCATCAATCAGAACATAATAGATAAGTTATAATTGACTGAACCATATCAGACCCCTTTTCCTTAGTCTGTCCCATTGCTTTTTCTTCAAAACGCCATATACGCAACTGTGCAGCTTCTAACTTGCGTATATACGTGACTTATCGTCATAATAACTGCGTATGAGAATTGGAATACTGAAGTTTTACACTTTCAACTTCCCTTGGGTCTATTATGTCTGTAAACTGAGCTATGCCACATCTTTCTGACAACAATTCCTTCTTCTTCAATACCTTGGATTGTGATGATGTTTGCTCCTTTTGGTATGGTGACCAAAATTTGCTCCTACATTCCTTTTCTTTATGTCCAATCTTGTTACATTCATAGCATCTTACATGTTTCATATTCCTTCTATCACAATCAATAGATTTGTGACCAAACATAGTGCAAGCAAAACAATATCCCTTAAAGTACCTGGAAACTGATGATCATTCTATGTGATGTTCTTGAACCATTCTACTTCTCCATCTGGCTACAACATGTCCAAAATTATGACATTTAAAACATTCAAAATTATTTGTCAAAGAAAAGAAACAATTATCCCTTCCATAGTTAGGTGGAAATGTTTTGCTTTGAAGTCTTTCTTTCCTTGGTTGTTGATGGGGTTGAACTTTTATCTCCTTGTTGAGCATTTTGGATTTTTCATTGGAGTTCCTTACCTCATCTTGTGAGCTTGATTCACCTTCATGAAAACCAAGACCAATCTTTATAATAGGCGAACGCTGAACTTTGATGATTTCATCTAACATTTCTAATCCTTTAGCAAATATAAGATTCAGAGTATTTGTCTTTTCAAGTTCTTTTATTAGACTTACTAAATTTCACATTCTAACACTTCATTGTGTTTGTCTTTTTCAGTGAGTTGATGTGTCACTCTGTTTATGACTGTATCCTTTTTTGCCAAATTGATTTTGAGTTGACTGATTTCTTCAAGGAAATCTTCCTTTTCTAAGGCACATTTTTCATACGCCATGAGTAGTTTAATTTCTTGATCATCTTCATCACTATTGGACAAGCCATCACTATCATCATGAGTATAATAACTTCTATTACCTTCTGCAGACATCTTTCCTTTGACATGAGGGCATCTAGCAGTGTAATGACCAACTCTACCACAAGCAACGTATTTTAATGGTAGCTTACCTCTGAATATTCGGAACCCCGTTGAAGCTTCTTGACAAAATTTACCTCATCTTCTTCTTCTAATATGTGTCCTGATTCATTGTACTCTTCCTTTTCTTCTCCCTTCGCTGATGCTTTAAAAGTGGCTTCTCTCATATCTGATGGAGCTCCTTTTCTCATTTCAAAGGAAGTTAGGACTCCATGTAGTTGAGTCACAATAATAGTTTGAAGATCCTATTTTTCTTCTATGGCAGACACTTTTGACTCAAATTTAGAAGACAAAGATCTCAAAATTTTCTCAACTAAAGTAGCTTCCTTTATCTCTTCTCCCAGATTTCTCATGTTATTTACAATCCCATCTACTCACAAGAAATAACTAGAAATGCTTTCATCACTATGCATCTTGAGAGTTTCATACTGGATTTAGAGAGTTTGTAGTTTAGCACATTTTACCTGGGAGTCACCTTTGTAGCTTTGAATGATTCTATCCCATATTTTCTTGGCTGTGTTGAGCTACATGACTTTGACAAATTTTGATTCTGATAGAATTCCCAATAAGGCATTGACAACTTTGACATTGATTTCATAAGTTTTTCTTTCTGCTAGATCCGTGGGAATTGCTGCTGGATATTGATATCCTTTCTCCACAATTGCCCAAACATCAGCTCCAAGCGATTGAAGATAAGCTCTAGATTGTTTTTTCCAATATACCAAGTTGTTCCCATTGAAAAATGGTGGTCTAATAGATCCCATGCCTTCATTATTGTTCATTTTGAAAGATCTCCCTTCAAGCGATCAAGCTTCTTCTGAAGGACTTGCTCTGATACTAATTGTTGGAAATAATATTGAGGGGGGGGGAATCAATATTAGTCAAATCAATAACTTTTTCTTTTCATAATCTCATTTATATACACTACTTCAATGAAGGTAAATTGCATGTACACACAACTGTACTTAAAGCAACCATCGTATATCCAACAAACTTATGATTCAGTTAATTCATCATATGTTGATCTTTAATTAGTGCATCAGTACTTCATTAACTATATAAACAGTGACCATGTGTAGTAATAACAGAACAAACCATCACACATAAGAAACACACATGAACACCAAGATTAAGGTGGAAACCCAATGTGGGACAAAAACCACCTGTTGTTGTCTTCTTTTAATATAAGAAAAACCTGTTTACAATCTTGTACTGATGTGGACTCATACCAGTACACAGACACCCACCTGCAGAAGGCTACAACATTCTCTCGTTCTCCAGCTTCTAGTAGAAAGGAGCTAGAAACCCCCTATGTCACGTCCCCAAGCCTACAGTAGTCTTTCAACCGTGTCGGCGAGGTGCGGCACCACCAAACACTTTCTTTTTAAAAATACTCGTGCACATGGACTATCCACTTACTCCTACTTAGTTTGTGATTCTAAACCAAGTATAATTAGTTATCCTTTATACCAATGAACACCCATACTTTATTCATTATCAACAGCAATTATAAACGACAACGCAATTGCACAGTATAAAGGGGAGGCGAAACTCCCTGAACAATGAGTTTGCCCAACAATATATTAAGAATATCAGTTTACAATACACAAGTATGCCTTGGCAAGACCAAGTCCCATACTTAGCCAAGTTTACAATCAATACAATCCTCATGCACCCTTGCATAATGTGCGGGCACTCACCCGAGCCACCAAGACACCCTCGCCAAGTCTCGGCACAAACGTCACCTCCACATGATCACCCCAGGTACACCTTGCCCAACGTCTTCACCCTTCACCATGAGCGTTTTTACCAAGTACAATTTACCAAGGAGAGCGCGTGAGCTATGTGCCTTAGCTCTCCTCAAAACTGCGCACAAGACACTCTCTTCCTTAGAGCGAAGTGCATATGATCAAATGAGTTCGATTGGTTGATGTTTGAACGCTCAACACAAACATATATATATGCATGGTTGAGTGTGGGTGGGCTGCCCAGCCAACCACCCACACAACGCCACACACCCCTTTGAACGCCTTTACCATGTCGGCCTCGCCCTCCATCATAGGTCGGCCAACCTCCATCGCAAAGCACTCCACCGTGGGTATAAACCACGCCCAACACTTGTCGTTCACCATTGTTGTCACAAGTGTTTGTCGCACTATCGTCTCAAGGTCCTCCGTCGCATCGCATAACCGGTTGGTCACACTGTCGTTCTGTCATTTGCCCGTTGCACATCCACACGCGCCCGTGTGCACGCGCCCGGTCGCCTGGCACCCAACCGTCGCACATCTCCGAAGGCCTTACATCCTCCTCCACCTGAAGTCATTGTCATCCTCGACAACATACCATCCTCCAAGATCATCAATATCCATGATGTCAACTCCTCCACATATGGAAAACATCCCTGCAACATATGTAGAACTCCATCTCCACCATGTCTCCCCTCAGCAACCAACTGTCACCAAGATAACCATACTAATGTACACACCCCATCAGTATGTCATATATCAGATATCCATGATCATCGACCACTCTTTCACAATCTCCCCATGCTACTCTCCACCATGGAAGGCTGGTCCCTCCATCCAAGCTACATGTCCACTGCAATAATGTGTCAACCCCATCATGTGTAATCATCACCATGTGCACTACTGTCATGATACTCCAACAAGTGCTAACACATCTCTACCATGTGCCAACATCCCATGTGAATCTCTCCTCATCCATGTTAACTGTTGCCATGATATTCCAACACAATGTCAACATGCCTCTGTCGTATGCTAACATCGCATCCTAATAGTCACATCAATCTGTACACTTCTGGACCCCATGTCTGAACTAGTTGGGTAGCTAATCCAACCATCACGCTCAAATCATGAGAGTGAACAAACTCATGTCACCACCTGCCATTTCTCAAAACATCTGCCACATCCTGAACTCATCAAGGATCCATGTCCAGGTCCATGAAGTAGCCCTCATCTCATCTGCAACATGTCATATAATGCTTGATGCCAAGCCACCCTGCACCATCATACCTGCTCAACCTGCTTTAAGGACTCACTGCCATGAGCAGCTAACAATGAGCCCCATCTTCTTGTCCATCTAAGAAGATGTGGAGGGAGTAGATCCTGAAGGCTCACCCTCACTAATCATCTCAATCCATCTATGAGGATCCTCAATCTCCATCCTTTGTAGATAAGTGACCCGGTCCTCCTCTCGGACATCCGGCCTCACATATGCCTCCTCATCATCATCATCATCATCCTCAACCACTTCTAGCCTTCTCGACAAATCCAAGATACTATCTGAAAGTGTCTTGATGACCAATGACTGTTCGGTAAGCTTTGTCTCAACCATGGAAAACCGCTTACTCATGTCACCCATTCGCTTCTCATCCTCCATTTGCATCACTGCCAACTTACAATCAAGCTTTGTCACTCCAATGGTTGGCACACCAATGTGTACATCTTCCCTTCCATCATAAATGTACAACTTCTTCAAATGTGGAACAATCATAGCATCAAACTGTTTCAAGAATTCCATTCCCAGCACAGCCTCATAGTCATCTATCTGCACTATAGTGAAGTCAACCTTCCCTGTCCATTCACCAAGTGTTGTGTCCACCTTTTTAGCTACACCAAGAACTTCATTCGGAGGAGAATTCACTGTCTTCATATGTACCTTGATAGGTACAAATTTCAGCCCAATCCTTCTCGCAGTATCTTCTCCCATGAAGTTGTGAGAAGCCCCACTATCCACCATAGTGAGTACATCAGCATCTCCAACCTTCATCCCAACATACTCCAACTTATTCCTCTCAGGATCCTTCTGAGAGATCACCTCTGTAGCAGCAGCAACAGCACCAAGGATCTGCGTCATCCCCATGGAAGCACCTTCATCTTTCGCATTAGATTGTGCAATCACAGCCACTTTCAGTTTAGAAGGACAATTCTTCACCGTATGTGGTCCAGCACATATCCAACACTTCAAGACTTTCTTCGTCTTCGAACTATCATCCGATTTCGAAGCATCATCTTTCTTCTTCTCTTTCGGCTTGTCGAACTTCTTCTTTCTATCATCAGAAGTCTCATCATAATGCTCCACCAACCTATCCACAGCAGCAAAAGCCTCTTCAAGTGTTCTAATCCTTTGTCTCTTCACTTCATTGTGTGCCCAAGGCTTCAACCCAATAATGAAATTGAACACCTTTTCCCTCTCCACCATGTCAGGAAGTTCTAGGACTGCACTTGCAAACTCCCGCTGATATGTCTGAAGGTTCCCTGTCTGCTTTATGAATTTTATCTTCACCTTTGCTTCCCATGTTTCATCCCAAGGACTGGAATGGGCCTGCAAAGCTCCTTTCATCTCATCCCATGAAGTGATGTCACTAGCACTGCCACTGGCAATCTGGTCCATCCTCCTTTGCCACCACATCTTAGCATCCTTTGTTAGAAACTGAGTAGCTACCTTGACCTTTGTCTCATCATCAGATAGACCCAACCGTTCCAAGTATTACTCCATGTCCCACAAAAAGTTGCCAAGAGTCTTTGCACTCCTTGTACCATCGAACGATTCCGGTTCCTTGACTTTCACATGAGGCGCTCCTCCACCTGAGCCATGCCTCATGGCCTTCTTCAACACCACAATCTCATCTCTGGCTTCATCAAGAGATTTCTTCAAGTCCACTATCTCTGCAAGACCATGGTCCCTTGCTTCTTCAACCTCCTTGACCCTTACTTCAAGTTGTGTACACGTAAGATCAGTGTACTCGTGTTGAGTTCGGAGTTCATCAAGCTCATCCTTCATCTTCAAAGTTGCTTCTTGCTCTTTCACGACCAAGTCAATCTTCTTATTCCAGTAAGCTTCCAAGTCCTCTATTTTTTCCAACACCTTCTCAATAAACCCAAGGTTAGTGTCCTTGGCATCACGACTAGACCCAATCTGAGATTCAGCCATTTCTAATAGCCTTTTCCTTTTTTGCAACCTAGTCTCGACCA
This sequence comes from Pinus taeda, assembly GCA_000404065.3. NCBI lineage: Eukaryota > Viridiplantae > Streptophyta > Pinopsida > Pinales > Pinaceae > Pinus > Pinus taeda. Next base: position 75,591 of record APFE031035186.1, on the reverse strand, counting down.
TACAACAACTTCACCTATGACCCAAGTCCTTGATGCAACACTTATCAGGAAGTGTTTCACCAACCACTTTCCCCTGCAAGTACCAGTCACTTCTTCCAAGTGTTCCCACACCTGCACTTCGTCACGAGCAACCCTGCTCTGATACCAACTGTCACAATGCCGAGACGGCAGTATTCTTTCAACCATGCCGGCGAGGTGCAGCACCACCGAACATTTTCTTTTTAACAATATTCGTGCACATGGACTACGCCTATCCACTTACTCCTACTTAGTTTGTGATTCTCAACCAAGTATAATTAGTTATCCTTTATACCAATGAACACCCATACTTTATTCATTATCAACAACAATTATAAATGACAACACAATTGCACAGTATAAAGGGGAGGGGCAACTCCCTGAACAATGAGTCTGCCCAACAATATATTAAGAATATCAGTTTACAATACACAAGTATGCCTTGGCAAGACCAAGTCCCATACTTAGCCAATTCTACAATCAATACAATCTTCGTGCACCCTTGCACGATGGGCGGGCGCTCACCCGAGCCACCAAGACACCCTCCCCAAGTCTCGGCACAAACGTCACCTTCGCACGATCACCCCGGGCACACCTTGCCCAACGTCTTCACCCTTCACCGTGAGCGTTTTTACCAAGTGTGATTTACCAAGGAGAGTGCATGAGCTATGCGCCTTTTCTCTCCTCAAAACTGCGCACAAGACACTCTCTTCCTTAGATCGAAGTGCGTATGATCAAATGAGTTCGATTGATTGATGTTTGAGTGCTCAACGCAAACATATATATACGCATGGTTGAGTGTGGGTGGGCTGCCCAGCCTACCACCCACACAACGCCACACACACCCCTTTGAATGCCTTTACCATGTCGGCCTCGCCCTCCATCATAGGTCGGCCAACCTCCATCACAAAGCGCTCCACCATGGGTATAAACCACACCCAACACTTGTCGTTCACCATTGTTGTCGCAAGTGTTCGTCGCACTATCGTCGCAAGGTTCTCCATCGCATTGCATAACCGGTCGGTCACATCGTCGTTCCGTCATTTCCTCGACCGCTCGTCGCACATCCACACGCGCCCGTGTGCGCGCACCCGGTCTCCCGACGCCCAACCGTCGCACATCTCCGAAGGCCTTACACCCTAGCTCTTGTACTAGTCAATTCATTTACTAGTACATAGGCGCTGACCTACAGAAGGCTCCAACCTTCACTCATTTTCCAGCTGCTACTAGAAAGGAGCTCCAACCCCTTGGCTCTTGTACTGCGTGATATGTTTACCAGTACGTAGGCACTAGCGTATAGAAGGCTACGACCTTCTCTCTTCCTCTTGGAACCATCTTTCATAAATTTTCAAATTGGATACTCCTAGAATGTAACACCATAATCTAAAGGCCTCGTTTCATCAAATTTTCATACTGGATCCATCAGCAACATTGAAGCTCAAAATAAATCACCACTACAATACAACCAATCATTGAAAACCCATCAGCATGGAAGTAAATCACAATCAATCAATGTGAAGATTCAAAACACTGTCACCAAAACATAGTCACCAGAACAGAGAGTAGAACCCAGAATTTTGCATCAACAACCATAACCAACTATAACTTCAAATATCATATTTCATAATGTATACGCTACTTTGATGTGCCGAACCAACGTGTGTATGTGCTTTTACCAAAGCGAACCAGCGTACAGATCTACAAATGCTAATTTAAAACATCACAATTATTCCAGACTTTAGTCATACCCAGATGAGAACATTTACAGTGTAAATCATGCGTTAGCATTTAGATCTAGACTATCCATGATCAAACCATATGATAATAATTAATTTTAGGTCTCATGATCCTGATCCATCATTAGATCTCATCCCCTGTCAACCGCTAAGGTTCATCCTTAGTTCAGATCAAGCAAAGCACCATAAACCCATAACATGCATATTTGCTTTTGATCTCACTCTTCATAAGGTATTCATTACCTGCACACATTTGCCTAATGATCTTCTCCTCCTTATATAGCTTTAGGCTCTTTGACAATACCTTGGACCAAAACCACTTAGGATCAATACTTTGGGCTAAATATCTAGGGTCAATACTTCGGACCAAATACCTTGGACCAATACCTTGGATGCAAAATACCTTGGACTAAATACCTTGGACCAAAACCTTGGTTTTCCAACATGTATGGTCTTTTCCTCCTGTGGGAGTGCGTGTATACATATACACTCTTTTTGTTCTATGTGCCCACGTGTATATGCTACTTTGACAAAGTGAACCTGCGTATACCTCTCTTTCTTCAACCTTTGGAGTTTGATCTGTAATCCTTTGTTGTTAATCTCTTGCGCTATGAATTGTCATCTGTGTGAGTTGCCATCAAGGACAACACCTGTATCATAATGCCAACATATTCATAAACATAATTTGGGCTATGTTTGCAAATCCTTCTATTCATGCTCATATGAGAGAGATGAGGTAGAGGCTGCAATCACATATTTTGATGGATTGTTTTCTATTGAAATGAAAGAAACTAAGCAATACTCTCAAACTAAAATAGATACAAATACACAAGAGAGACCTAAGTCACTCAGTTGGGACCAAACCCAAAAACCTTAGCCCTCTAGAACTAACTCAGTATTGAATCAACAAGAAAATTCTCATTATTGTTGAATCAAATTCTAATACATCAAATAACAGTCAAAATAACAGTGCTAAGTTTTTGAACTCAATAGCTACCTAGCTGAAAACAAAACTTGGATCCTAATGAGCTCTTCTACATGCTTATTTATAAAAGAGGGTAGCTTTTAGTAGCTCGCTAGAAAATAGGAATATTTGTCTCCTACAACTCAAGAATGATGGATCTTGTTTCTCATTACTTTCACTTGCTTGGCTTCCAATGACCTTGAGCTGGTGAGAGAGAGAGAGTGTTGTGATCTTGGGTTGATTGAGGGAGTTAAAGAGATGAACAACCCCCTAGATTCTCTCCTTGTTGTCTACTTCGAGCCCCTCATAGAAATCATCTCAAAAATTTCTCAATTTCTTGAATTAAATCATATTAGGTCACATGACATCAAAAACATATTTTATCCTTTTCACTAACCATAATATAACAAAAAATGTAGATAAATGTGAGAAAGAGATAATTCTAAAGCTAGATAATGGCATCATGACCCTTATGATAATCCTCATCAACAACCACATTTACAAATTAATAAATATAGTTATCTTTTATATGCCAATTGAAATATAAAAATGACCATTAAAATATATCAACAACATTTATATATTCTACTATATAAATGTAGTTATATTAAAATTATAAAATTCTTAGACACTTACTTTATCCTTTTTCAACATTTTATATAAAATACTATATCTCAAACCTTCACATTCATAGAAAATATCACTTCACATTTATATAAAATAATATAAAACTAAAATTATATTGTGTATCAACCTACTTTATCATACCAACCTACAACATTATTTCTAAAACAAATTCAAATTAGAATGATCACAAACATCATAGGTTCAACTCTTCACCAAATAGGCAAATAAAAAACTAAAATTATATTTACATTCAACACTGTTTATTAAAAATAATCGAAATTATATTTTAATCAAAACTAATTCAAATTAAAATGGTCACAAATGATACTTTATTCGTAACTAATCCAAATTAAAATTCTCACGTTAGTCCACCTCTTCACCAAATTCGGAGATTCCTCCAGCTCAAATACGACAAGGGGAATGAGTTCACACTCTAACCAAACACTTTGGCAACCTTAATCACACCACATTTTGACATAGTTTTTGATACCATACACAGATTTACTAGAAGGGAAAAACAATCAAGAAAATTAAAACCAAAGTGATTTTGCAATTTTTAATGATTAAGTCCAACAGTCTGATGATATCATAAATGTTTTTAGCAAATCCAACACATTTTTAAATAGTTTTTGATACCATACACAGATTTACGAGAAGGGAAAAACAATGAAGAAAATTAGAACCAAAGTGATTTTGCAATTTTTAATGATTAAGTCCAACAATTTGATGATATCATAAATGTTTTTAGCAATCCATAGTACGAAGTTCAAGTACTATGATGATGTCAAAAATACTGTTATGTATAAATAATTATCAAGAAACATCAATAAATAAATATATATAATGGAACTGTATAAACCATATTTTAATTTGTTATGAAAAATTTATCCAAATGAGTGCTTTTACCAACCAAGCTGGAAAAGACCTGTCACTAATAATGAAAAAAGTGCTCACATCCCTGTTCATCCAATCTTCGTCTTATACCCCTGGTAATGGAGTTGTTATTTAAACGTTGACTTATACTATGGACCACACTGTAAGGTTGCTGCGGCTCTCCACCAAGGTGAGATTCTCAATTTCTTTATTGTTTTACGTTATATATTTTCAATTTCGTTACGTTATACACTACTGCAACTGCAATGATGAAGAGAGACTGATCAAGAATCTAACGCGGACACTCAGAAGATCCAAGGTATTCAGATGAGAGCGTAGGCTACCATCTTGTCCTTTACATGACCATTTCTCTACCAAACTTTCTTTTCTGAAAAGCAAAAAACACCCATATTTGAAAATGGTAAAATAAATGAAAAAACAATACGGGAAATTCTATGATAGGAAGAAATTGAAAGGGTGGACGAGGTTGGGTCAGTCTGTTAATCCCTCTCGCTCAAGCAAGCCTCCTATCGTTGTTTGTTGAAATTGAACTGGACCGTGTACATATATGTTTCCTGCCACTGTCAATGGACCTAACTGCGTCGTTAATCTCCCACTCTCACCCACTTCCCTTATCAACCTCAACCACAAGATCTCTAGGAAGTTTTTCTTAAATGTAATTAGGAAATGAAGTGTGTCAGGGCGGCAATCTAGTTGTGACTTTGCACCAACTCAGACCAAACAATCCGACAAATGGTTTCTTCTGGACGTTTCATCCGATCATCTGACAGACTAACAGACTAATAGCTAATGTTCCATTCCTTGATATAAATGTATTTACCCTGTCAACAAGCCCTGCAACTCTGCTCGTTCTCATTTGTCTTTCTCAGAAATTTAGGTCTCTTTCATGAAAATTCACTTGCCTGCAGAAGAAATGGTGCTATCAATGGCTGCATGCAGAAACATTGTTGTGAAAACGATGCTGATTGCTATGTTCCTGCTTCCTGCCGCTGTCCAGGGTGAAACAAGGCATTATAAGTTTAACGTAAGTTTGCATTAATCTATAAACATGGTGGATCCAAACTTAGTTTTAATGGATCGATATTTGACAACATGTCGGATTATATTATCATAGACACTTGTTATTTTTTTGTTGCTAAAGTTGCTGCAATTTTTATGGTCTGTGTAACAGATACAACTGAAGAATGTCACTCGTATATGTCACACAAAGCCTATCGTGACAGTAAATGGAGAGTTTCCTGGGCCAACTATTGAAGCCAGGGAAGGAGATACGCTGCTAATCAAGGTCACTAATCATGTCAAATATAACGTGTCAATTCATTGGTAATCTCAAAACACCTTTTCTGTTAGTAATATTCAAATAATTTTGCCAAGACTTCAGCAACTTATATATTTTACATGAACAGGCATGGGGTTAGGCAGCTCCGCACGGGTTGGGCTGATGGACCTGCATACATCACTCAATGTCCCATTCAAACTGGCCAGACCTACGTTTACAACTTCACAGTCACGGGACAAAGAGGCACACTGTGGTGGCACGCTCATATACTCTGGTTGAGAGCAACACTTTATGGAGCCATTGTTATATTACCCCCACCAAATGTGCCCTACCCCTTTGAGCCTAAACCCCACAAAGAAATTACTTTGGTTCTAGGTGATATTCTGCTGCCGACCCCTTCTTTGTTATTCGAACTTAGTAGATTAATATACTACCTGAACTTATTTAATTGTTTGTTTATGCAGGTGAATGGTGGAATGCAGACGTAGAAGCTGTTATCAATGAGGCTCTGCAGACAGGAGCAGCACCAAATATATCCGATGCTCATACTATCAACGGGAAACCCGGAGAAATATTCAAGTGTCCAGTAAAAGGTAAAGTTAAGGGAAACGAATGAATGTTGAGAGTGTACATTGGATTGGAATAGGTATACAGTTTGAGTGGGTTTTAAGGTTCAAATTTAGAGCGAGTAACGCGTTCTTACTTTCCTTCATATATAAAGAATTTTATACACTTATTTAATGTTGAGCTTATTTTAAAAATTATTATTATTGTATAATCTAATGTTGAGTATATTTTTAAAATTAGGTATTATTATCAATTTAAATTATTATTGTTATTAACTATGTTATTATAAAAGTTATTTCAGCTAAAAAAATTCATAAAGTGGGTAGCATGTCTATTTAAAAGTAGGGTTTTTATACATATTTAATGTGACCATGCTAGATAGGGTTTTCATACATGTTTATAGATAGGGCGTTTATATATGTTTATAGATAGGACTTTCGTACATGTTTATTGTGTCTTGCTAGGGCTATGAAACATGTTAAAATCAAATCAGTTTAGTGTTGGTGTGGCCTAGGCTTGAGTGACTTTGAAGGTTTAAATGCCAAGATGGTTGTTTCTCAACTCATAGGTCAAGTCTAGAAGAATACAAACAACTTCACAAACAAAAAAAAATGAACAAGACTCTCATAATTTTAATAAGAGTTATACTTTTCGAAAGCTTTTATGGGGTGGGTTTTTCCAGTTTAAAACCCGTGCACAATCAATGGAAGTGCCCTATGAGTTTTTCAGGGTGCATACCATCAAAAAAGCAGTTTAAATAGTACAAATCAAGGTTTCACCTCAAATTTTTCTCCAAGTAAAGTCCAAAAAATAATACTAAAACAACTCCATTTCAATTTACCTAAAATTCATCTTAACCACACATCTATTAATATATCTTTAATATTATATATTATTTTTTTATTTTTATCAATATATTTTATTTTTTAATTTAAAAAATATTTTATTTTTATTTAAAAAAACACAAATTACACTTCCTCGTACTAAATTTTATATTTATAACATTTAATAACCATTTAATTTATATTACTTCCCCATTATCAATAATTAATATCAATTGTATTAATCCATTCCAAGAACGTTTGTGACCAGTATTCATTAGTTTAGAATTAAAACGAATCTTTAAATTCAATTATGTTGCTTCCAGATACCTTCACTCTTCCAGTAGAGCACGGAAAGGTTTACCTCCTTCGAATTGTGAATGCTGCACTCAATGATGAACTCTTCTTCGAGGTAGCAAATCATCTGGTGAAAGTTGTAGAGGTGGATGCAGTATATACGAAGCCCTTTGACACCAAAGCAATAGTGATTGCTCCAGGACAAACCACGAATGTTTTGCTGGAGGCTAACAAAAGATCTGGAAGTTATTTCGTGGCTGCTCGGCCATTCATGGATGCACCTGTGACAGTGAACAACAAGACCGCAACTGCCATTTTGCACTACATCGGCAGGAATTCTGAATCAGATATTCCCGCCGTTAATCCTCTCATGCCACGACTTCCTCTCCTCAACGACACTGCGTTTGCAACGAGTTTCACCTCCAAGCTCAGAAGCTTGAATTCTGTTCAGTTTCCCGCAAAAGTCCCGCAGACAATAGATCGCAATCTCTTCTTCGCAGTGGGGCTTGCTACGGAGTCTTGTCAGACCTGTAACGGTGGCCTCCGTGCTTCAGCATCAATCAACAACATAAGCTTCGTCATGCCCAGCATTTCTCTTCTGGACGCCCATATCTTTAACATCAGCGGTGTGTTCACTGCCGATTTTCCGGATAGACCCCCCACGCCTTTCAATTACACGGGCACACCACCAAAAAACCTAATTACATCCAAAGGCACCAGACTCAGCCGCCTTCCCTTCAACTCAACAGTGCAGTTGGTGCTTCAAGACACAAGCGTGCTAACAGTGGAGAATCATCCAATCCATCTCCATGGTTTCAATTTCTTCATAGTTGGAAGAGGGTTTGGGAACTACGACCCTAACACGGATCCTGCCAGCTTCAATCTCGTGGATCCTCCTGAGCGCAACACTGTGGGTGTGCCTACAGGCGGTTGGACTGTCATTCGTTTCAGAGCTGACAATCCAGGTAACGTAACGAGACTCTTTCTTTCCTTTTCAGCACCAGAAATATTTATTTCAGGTATATTATGATAATACTAATACTGTACGCTGATATACTGAGAGGAGCCCACTGTTGAAATTGAAATTTCAGGTGTTTGGTTTATGCATTGTCATCTAGAAGTGCACACAACATGGGGATTAAAGATGGCGTTTCTGGTGGAAAATGGAGATGGGCCTGATCAATCCATATTACCCCCTCCCAGTGATTTTCCCAAGTGCTAGTAAAACCAAATTCTAAATTCTGTTTTCATTTAGATTTGTACTCAGAATTTTCGAATTTGTATTCATTTCCAAAAGGCTAATGTTGAGTTGTATTGTTTACGCACATAATAAATCAAAATTTATTCAATCATTTACTTCAAATATTTGAAATTATGCATCTACTTCCATCTTTTACACCAAAATTACACCAAAACAGTAACAGAGTGGAAATGGAAATTGTGTTGACTAATTCATATTACTTCATAAATTTTAGTTTTATGTTTACTTTCATTGATATTTTAATTCACAAAATTATAATATATATTATCCATTAATAAATAGAGATCTAAAGATCTTTATGTTCCAAGATCCTAATAATAACAACTTTATATGTTCAAGGAAGAAGTGGTATTTTGTTATTGAGACTCGAAAGTTGATAAGTTTAAATATTTTATTTGTTTATAAAAATATTATTATTAATTATAAATATATATAATATATATTATATATATATATATAATATATATATATAATATAATTAATAATTTATAAATTTATTTTAACTTTAGAATTATTAAGTATTAAGAGAAATTAAATCTGTTTATGTAAAAGAATTTTGAGTGTAAAATTTGAGAAAATGTTTGCACTTTTAGAGATTTGATCTCTTGGGATAGTTTGATAATCTATTTGAAGCTCTGTTCTTTCTTTTAGTGTAAAAACCTAATAAGCTCCTTTATTATAATGTGAAACCCAATAAAAATATATAACTCTACTAATTTTATTGTTAAAGTTATAGTTCCATCTCCTAAATAAAAGTTAATAACAATTTTATCTAAAGTTGTTACTACACCTTCTAAATTGAGCAACTCCATTAAAATTTAGTGTACACAAAAAAAATATAAATAAAATGTAGAACTACTGTACCATATTTTTTTTAATTTTATTTTAAAATTCCAAACATTAAAAATCAAATGAATAACATACAAAAAAAAACCTATAAAAATCTAACCTATGTAACAAAGTGAGGAAGGTTGTTTCTGAGAAGTTTTACCTAGAAGACATGCATTCACCTTCATGTAGTGTGGCTTTATTGAGAAATTTTCTTTGCCAAATTAGATACAAAATTTCTCAAGGTTACAATATATATTTGTTGTGGAAATTATGATTTATTTTAATCTAACTAAAATATTTTTATTATAATAAAGTTTCTCGTATTAAGGACTAATATCCCTAAACCTTCATCTTTAAATTTATTATTTTATTTCAATTTTATTTTAATTATTAATTATTTTATTTGTTTTTTAAAAGTTTATTTTTTTCATGTAAATTGAAAATTAGAGAAAGAGTATAATGGAAAACCATGTCAGTGAAAACCTAAAGGAGAAAAAAAACTGCAATCCATAAAAGTTCAATTCTATTAAAATTATTATTATTAATTTTTATCTTTTTTATTTTTTATTTTAATTCTATTTATTTTTTATTTTTTATGTAATTTGATCATTAGAGAAGAATAGCATGGGAAAAAACACGTGTTGTGGAAACCTGGAGTGAGAAAACCTCTACTAAATTGATCTCAAAATGTGATCTTAGACTAATATTAAGGTATTATAGACTCATGTGCAGGATTTGCCTATATTACTTAGTGCAACAGATTGAAAAGATTGTGAATAATATAGACAATGAAGAAGTTAAAGAAACATAACAAGACACACACACATAACACAACAAATAATCAATTAGTTCACCCAAAACTTGTGGGATACTTCTCCTGGTCTAGCCTTCAGCAGTGACCTCTCTATTATGTCTTCCAGTGTAGAGATTTACAAAAGTGAGCTCAATTTGAGTCTCAACACAATAGATGCAAAACAACAAGAGTTTACTTGAGTCCCTCAAGTCTCTCTGAGTCAAAGACTCTCCCTTTCGCTCTCTGTCTCTCTCTTCCCTCGCTCTCAACATTGCTTGCTCTGTCTTTGTCATTCAGTGGCTTTTAAGCCATTTGATGCTTTCTATTTGTTTCCTCTTCTAGGCTCTCTAGCTCCCACCCTTTGTCTGCTCAAATCCCCTCTGAGCATTAGGCAATCATTGCTAAATGTCTTCAGGGATGGTGACCACCTGTTTTGTAACACAAAGGACCATGCCAAAATGCCTTTTTACGGAATTTAAATATTATTAATTCCACCTTATAAGTCCATCGGGTCTGCCTTTATATCGCTATCACATGTCCACTGTTGATTTATATGATCGTTGATCCAAGGACTGCTATTCATTTTCGGTGTCTTATGCATACGGAGATTACCCACCCGAAAAGGCGGTTTTTGCAAGCCACGTCAGTGGATGGGATCGGGCGGAGCTTGTCCAATACCACTTACCGCCTAAGGCCTGCTCGAAATCCTACTCATTATAGAACTCAAATACGTTAAAACTACATGTATAAACCCTTTCGAGTCTATTTTATTGCTCCATTCACATTTCCTCTATTTTTCATTATTTAATGAAACGTGAATTTACATTTGAAAAACTCCTTTTTACGGAAGTCTCTCTCTCTCTCTCTCTCTCTCTCTCCTCTCTCTCTCTCTATATATATATATAATAATATATATATATAATTTGTAGCCATAAGACCCGTCGGGTCCGGCTCTATCGCAAGTCACATATGTATTGACCTCACTCCTTTGTATTGCTCCGATGCAATATTACGATGTGATATGTCGCAATCGCATATCACATAGTCGTTGGGTCCCGGTAAGTCCTTCTATATGTGTTTTGGCGATGTGATGAAGTGAGTAGATCTGGACCATTGATCTGCACGCATAGATCAAAGACTCTCGTTTAATCACGTTGATCGTTATTGCGATTTCTCATAAGGCCACTTCTGATCGACTCCACATACCACCGTTGATTGCGACATGCCAATTAGATCTGGACCATTGATCGTCTAGATCTGACGACTCTTGTGCATTGTTCCTTTGACCTCCTATAGGCTCTGTTTTCTCGTTTTCTTCATGTTTTTGTCTCTTGATAGTGTTTTCTGCCCTTTTTGAAAATTCGCCCTTTGCGGTAGTTTTTTATTTTTGAAGCTTTAGAGGGCTTCCAGGATCCATTTTGGATCATGCATTCCCACTGAAAAAGCTTTTGGACCACCAAAAGTTGGTTTTTAAGCATCGATCAAGTGAAGATACAGCTTCCTCACTTGTCTAATCTCTATCCAACATGCACTGCTTGGTTTTGAACCTTTAAGTCTGATTCTCAGGTACTCAACATCCCCTCTACACGTAGTTCTCACCTTCTTGTCCAGAACTGTGTCTTCCTGCAACTCATTGAGATATTCAGGCAACAGATCATCAATAGAAAGAAACTGGCTTTGCTCTTCGGGATCTTCAACCAATGAAGGTTCATATAGTCTCAAGTTCTATGCATTAATGATTGAATAAATATGCATATAAGCTAGAAAATCAAGGCAAAATGTGTTTTCATCAATTTTCTCAAGTATCTTCAAAGGCCCATACCTTATTGGCTTTAGCTTCTTACCTTCACCTTGCATTCTGTCTTTGCTAATGTACAACCAAACTTGATCACCGACTTGGAAGCTATGCTCATTTCAATGCTTGTCATGCCTTGCCTTGTACTTGGCCTAGCTTCTTTCCAGCTATTCCTACACTGCCTGGTGACTTTCTTGGATCTATTCAATGAACTTGGTTGCTTTGTCCACATCACTGTGTCCATCAACTGCTATGTCTTTACTAAAGAAAAAATCCAAGGGAGACTTTGGTGTGAAGCCAAAACAAGTCTCAAAAGGAGATCTCTGAGTAGAAGAGTGCTTAGCATGGTTGTAAGCATGTTGCACATAACACAAATGTTCATCCCAAAGTTTGGGATGCTTGCTGCAATAGCCTTTGAGCAACTAGATCACTTTCCTATTGACCACCTCTATTTGGCCATCTGTTTGTGGATGAAATGTTGTGCTCTTCTTCAATTGATCAATTCCCACAAACTTGACCAAAACTTCCCAACAAATCGAGAATCTTGATCAGATACAATGGAAGTGGGTAACCCAAAATGAACCCATGCATGTTGAAAGAACAACTTTGTTGTTTTTTTAGATATAATCTGCTTGTTACAAGGTATTAAAATACACATTTTGCTGAACCTATCCACAGTAACATATAAATAATCATGATCTTTTCTAGATTTTAGCAATCCCCCAACAAAGTCCATGGAAACACTTTCCCAAGGACGAGAAGGAACTGGATGTGAGGTGTACAAGCCTAATTTCCTATTACTGGGCTTGCTTCTAGCACACATGGTACATCCTTTAATATATCTAGAAACTGTTTCATGCATTCTTGGACAATAATAGAACCTTTGTAGCTATGCAACTGTTTTACTTACACCAAAATGACCTGATATAGGAGAAGTATGTGCTTCTCAGATTATGTTAACTCTTTCAGTTTGTGGAATGCATAACTTTCCCAAATGATACAAGAGTTGGTCCTTAACATAATAATCCAATTCTTCTACTTGTTTTCCATAACTTAAAGTTGCATATACATCTTTAAAATCTACATCTTGAGCATATTGTTCCATGTATCTTCCATCCATTACTGAGTTATGCTTAAGTATAGTAGATGCACTTATGATTGGTCTGGATAACATATCTGCAACCTTATTGTGTATGCCCTTCTTATATCTGATGATAAGATGAAATTGTTATAGAAAACCCATCCACCTATAGTGTCTCTTGATTGTTGCAATTTATTTTGTGAGTGCAAATATTGAAGTGGTTGATGATCAGTATGTATAATTGTTTCTTTTCCTATTAGGTATTTTTTCCACTTTTTCACACTTTGTACTAAAGCATACAATTATTTATCATATGTGGGATAATTAACTATTGCATAATTAAATGTCTCGGAATGATAGCATATGGGTTTACCGTGTTGCATCAACACTGCTCCCATGGCATAGTCACTAACATCTATTTCAATCTCAAATTGTCATTGAAGATCTGGCAGTGCTAGTACTAGTGCTATACTAATTTTTTCTTTTAAGGTGTCGAAGGCTTTCTGTTGTTTGCCTCCCCACTGAAACACCTTGTTCAATCCTGTTAAAGCATGTAAGGGAGTTGCAATCAAGGAAAAGTTAGCAATAAACTTTCTCCAATTTTGTGCTACTCCTAGGAAACTCCTAACATTTGTAGTAGATTTGGGTTTAGGCCAGTTCACAATGACTTCAACCTTAGAGGGATCTATCTTCAATTCACCACCCCCTACAATATGACCCAAATAATCCAAAGATGTTTTGCCGAATTCACATTTTGACAACTTCACATAGAGATATTCTCTTTTCAAAACATCTAAAGTCTACTTTACATGCTTCAAATGTTGTTCCCATGTTTTACTGAAAACAAGAATGTCATCTAAATATACAATTACAAAATCATCAATAAAAGGTCTGAGTACATGATTCATAACTCTCATGAAAGTGGCAGGAGCATTAGTTAAGCCAAAAGACATAACCAGCCATTCAAACAACCCTTGCTTCATTTTGAAAGCAATCTTCTATGCATCTTGTTCTACTAATCTAACCTGATGATAGCCACTATGCAAGTCCAACTTGGTAAATTAAATTGCTTCTTTCAGCTGATTTAATAGATCATCAATGCGAGGAAGATGATAATGATTCTTGATCATTATTTTATTCAGTGCTCTGTAATCAATGCACATCCTCCATGAACCATCTTTCTTTCTCACCAACACGATTGGAGATCTGCATGGTGATGTGCTTGGTCTTATGAACCCTTTATCAAGCAGCTCCTATACCTGCTTCTTGATCTCTGCATTCTCTAAAGTGGATAACCTGTACATTCCGATGTTAGGCAATGGAGCATCTTGCTACAAATGAATATCATGTACTATTTCCCTTTTGGGTGGAAGGCCTTTAGGTTCTTGAAATAGGATATCATATTCTGAAACAACTTTAACTAAATCATCTTTCTGTTTAGCATCATAGCCTTCAAATACATTGGTTTTATCAAGGTTCTTTTCCTTTACAGCCACTAGTAAAAATTGCTTGCATGAATTTACAATTCTTTTCATCTGCCCCGAGTTTATGAGAGAATAGTTATTTTTGAGTTTATGAGATCTTACAATATATTCTATTCTATCTTTAGTGAGTTGATACTTATTTTCAGCTCTATAGAATATGGCTTTTATACCATACAAGTAAGGACTTCCTAAAACAATACCACATATATCCAAGGGAACTATATCTAACTCACCCTCATCTACAAATGTTGACCCAATAGCAAACCTAAGTTTACATTGTCTAGTCACTTGTAGCTTTGCTTTATCACATACCCAACCTAATGGATATGGCTTCTTGTGAGGTTTTGTTTGTAAGCCCAACTTCTTTACAATTGTTTTAGGAATCAAGTTTACTTGTGATCCACTATCAAATAAAGTATCAATCTTTTGGTACTTGGAAATAAATCTAATATGAAAAAGCTTATGTCTTTTCCTCTCATTATCTTCATTATCAATAGATTTTGCAAAATTACTTGTAGATGCTTCAGAATTTTTACCTTTTATACTTGTGGCTGTGACCATTATTTCATCACTTGAGTCTAACCCCAAGTCTTTTTGAATAGCAAAAATAGTCTTCTTCTTCTTACCACCAAAATTTTTGGGTTTCAGCTCCGAATGCGAAGACCAGCAATGTTCATCATTGTGCCCAACCTTCTTGTAGTGAGTGCATGAAGGTTTGTCCTTCTGTAAAACATTTGTCTTCCTCTCCTTCCATTTCAGCTTCTTCTTTTCCTTATTCTTGCTTGCAGAGGGTTTTGATGATCCCCCAATCCCTGGGTTCACATTCTTGCCTCTAGCCTCTAGATGTGTAGCCTGAACTGATACTTCATCTAGGCTAGTGGGATTAAACATGAGAATGGTGTGCTTCAAATAGCTATTTAGACCAACTATATACTTCAACAAAGTTTTAGGTGAGGCTAGAGATATGCGTAAAGTTTCTCTTTTTCTAAATTCCTGGGTATAGCTTTTGTTAAACACACATGGGTAGCAAGAACAATATGAAAGATAAAACATGATAGTACATTTTTTATCAACAAATGATTTACATTTATAGTACATGTTGTAACCATTGGGCTTCACATCCCAAGGTCTCCTGGACTCCTTTTGTCCATTCAACTTCCACACTAACCCATTGAGGATTAGGTGTCCAACATTCCCCCGTGGTATCAGAGCGGGCGATTGCTGGTCCTGCTCCAATTTGAGCCACTTGTTTTGTGGTCTCTATATATATGTCAGTTCTACCCCTTACTTGAAATGCTCCATTAATTCATTGTCTTCCAGAAATCTGCTACCTCTTCTACCTGACCTCTGGCACTATATAACTGCACCTGACTCTGGCTATTTTAAGACTCTCTTATGCGTTACCTGACCTCTGTCTGCCATTGCTATAGAAAATTTTGGGCACTGCAATCCCAATCATAAATGTCCGTAAAATGAGGGCTCTCAAGTCCCTAAAAGTGTTGCTTCACTACCTAAAGGAACAAGGTCAGCTAATTACATCATCTCCGAGAAGTTCTCCACTCAAAACTGCTCAGAAATAGTCAAAACTAGACCATACTGAATACCCAGTGCAGAGGGTGCAATGCATATCACCTTCCAATTGTAAAGGGTGAAATTCATACTGAATGGCCCTCTGTAGGATGCGATGGGCGAGAATGGACAAATGGCAGAGACAGTTTGCGAGGTGGAAGATCATGGAATCTTCTAGAACCTTCCCCTCTCACACTTGCCTCTCTGTTTTCGACCAGGGATGAGTAAGAGATCATCAGTCTCCAAGTGAAATCAAGAAATATCAGAGAGAGGAAACTAATCAAGACCCCAGAAGATGACTCACCCCCCTACAATCAACTATATATGGATCCCTCATCACAGAGATCCGGAGGCTGGAATCTTGTATCTTGTAGAGAAGTGCTGTTGGTTTTCGCGTGAAACTTCATAGTGTTGGGTGATCTAATATTTACTTGAGGTGAAGAAGGACTTTCTTGCTGGAGGATGATGCTGGATCAGAACAACTGGTTGTAATCCTCTTGCTTTTCTTGATATTAATAAAGCTATTCAAGTTTTCCTCCATATTCTTGTATGTTTTATTGTATATGAATTTGTATGGTTAATGCATATCTGGTCCTATGTTATTTATGAATATAGACCTCTGTTCTTCGATATTAGTATGCTACGTTGATTCCACAAGTGCTCTTTGAAGCTGGGCAGATGAAGAAGAAGCGGCAAAGATCTATCAGGGAGGAGAGGAATCAAGTAGGGAACCAAGCACAAGACTAAGGTTGGTGTCCTTTGCTCCACTCTTATCTATTTTCATAAAGTCTTTACTTGTTTGTTTCTAAGATAGCTACTAGTCTTAGTGGGAATAGCAGCTCTAACTGGACACTATTCCCGGTAACAAAATGGCGACTCTACTGGGGAGCGAATAGATTGTTTATTAGTCTATCTTTGTTTGTTTTATAAACTTACAGACGGAGCCTGAAGTCAATCTAGCTAGCCTTCAAACTGCATTTGTTATACAAATGCAAAGTAGATCAATGTTGCTTCAGTCTATCTCTGGG
This sequence comes from Pinus taeda, assembly GCA_000404065.3. NCBI lineage: Eukaryota > Viridiplantae > Streptophyta > Pinopsida > Pinales > Pinaceae > Pinus > Pinus taeda. The sequence continues at coordinate 58,546 of APFE031035186.1, read as the reverse complement.
TTTTGTTTATAAATTGAACAATCGATCTGCAAACGTTCTAATTTCACTAAGTGGTGGCTCTAGTAACCTCCTTAGATCAACCCCTATGATTTACATTTACTGAACATCACTTACTCGACCTAAATCCCTTAAATGAATTGCAAATTGTGAGAAAAAACTGGCTAAAAGTATCGGACTGGTACCATCACACCCTCCCTTCAAGGTAGTCTGTATGCATCATACTTCCCATGTGCTGTAGGTGTGCTGCATACTAGATTCCCTATGTGACAGGTGCGATGGTCAGGGAAGGTTAACTTTACCTTCAGACTTTGGTTTTTTCTTCACTATTTTCAGTTCTATTCAGGAGTTTTGCTATCTGTGGTCAGTATATCTCTGTGAAAACCCCCTTCTATTCCATCATTTCGCCTCTATTGTGCAAAGAATTGTAAGTGTTTTTATGTATTGTGCGCCATTTTCAGTTCTCTTTTGCAAAGAAGTAGCGTAGTCGAACTGTCGTTTCTTAATATGAAAGTGTCGTAAGTGTCGTTTTCAGTTATAGAAGAGAATCCCATTGTTCTTGATAGTCGATTGTACTTTTATTCTGGTATATGATTTGAATTAGTAGTTTTATAGTGTCGAAAACAGTTTTCATTTCGAAATCGAAAAGTGTCGCCCTTATCTTCACTTCATTTTGAAAAGAAATTTGTTAAGTATTGTCGCTTTGAAAATAATTTAGATTTGCACTTAGCTTTGTTATCGTCATTTATACATTAAGAAGGCTGAAAACAAATACATGCATGTGCATTTGCATTTAGACTGCTTGGTTTGATTTATGACAGTGCATTTAGTGTGTGCTCTGTGCTCTTTGTTGAAAGACTCTCAATTTTCTTTCCTTAGTAGCTAGGATTTTCATTGCCAAAAGAAGATTAAACAATTGTTTATCATCTTAGACTGCATTTTAGGAATTGTATACACATCATGCAATGAACCTGAAAGGAAAATTTTAAAACAAGATCAACTATAAAATAAATTTAATGAATCTAAAAACACTTTGGAACCTAATGCATAACATCTAGAAGTCTAGGCTAGAGACATATTCCAGCGTCATAAAACCTGGTAACTGTTGTTTTCATTGTTGGTTGGGTGATTCCTCCCCTCTGAGACGACAAGTGCCAGTACGAACTTGTGCTCCCATGTACCATCGAGTATATATTGGGAGACCACAATAGGCTACATCCTTCATCCTTATGAAGGCGTGTCTACCGCCCTATCGATCGCAATGCACTGAACACAGCATTTGGGAAGATTGACTGCCATACCGTAAAAAGTATTCTGCAGTTTTGCGATTGGTTCGGTAATCCCCCCTGCCTAGATTTCTAGAGAAGTCTCTTTCATTCCTTTTCTGAATCCTTAAAAGAAAAGTTCCATCTGAGCACTTGTCACTTCAGGCTCATTAAAAAATCGAAGGTGACTAGAGTCATCTTTTGTTTTTTATCGACTCTTTAAAATTGAAAAAACAAGTTGTGCCAAAGAATCTAAAATTTATTTTAATTGGAATAACATCACAGGTTCCCCCGTTGGTCTTTAGGTTGAGAAAATGGAGTCTACCAACCAAGGATTTCCCCTTGGAGGAAATCTGTTATGGAACCAACTCAAGAAAAGATAGAAAAGAGAGATCAATGCCTTAGAATTCAGTCTCTTCGAGGGGGCAACCTCCTTTATATTACATAAATGAACAATTCTTGGATGATTCAAATGAAAAGACCTCCTCTCTATATATAGGAGTCTAAGGGGTCATAACATAATAAGAGCCTACATAACAATAATAATGTAAGGGCACAATAATAACAACAGTGGGCTTTTATGGGGCCCAATAGTAACAATATGGGGGCAATAGGGGCACAACAATATTAATAAGGGGTATAACTACAATAGTAATGGGGTAATCACTAGTATTATAGGGACCCAACAAAATCCCTTTTTCTTAAGTTCAAAGCCTAAATGCACAATCACATGCTTTTTTCCATTTACTTTGGAAAAAACCTATCCCCACTCATTTCATATTAACTAACTAACTTTATTATATAATCCCTATTAACCCTTTTCCCGTTATATAATTAAATCCCTATCTAAATACCCCCGCACCCTTAGTTGTAATAAAAACTAATATGAATGCTCTTATCCCGCTACAACTACACTTAAGTTTACCTAACCCCAGTAAAACTTGAGTTAATCCTGCATTGGGATTCACCCGACTCCCTACGACCCCCTAATCCCTCTAAAATCCTGACCCCATAACTTAACTTGCTATTAAAGCCTAAGTGAATCCCCAAACCACCGCGATTAAACCCCTGGGCCCCCCTTCTCTCACGTTCATTTCCCCCATGCAACTCTCCCACCCGACCACTGTTAAATCATGATCGCACAGATCCAATGGCCTACAACCATATCAGATGGGCCCGATGGACTGTCATTACCCTCCCAATAAGGTGGTTTTCGACCAACCTCTAGCTACTACGTGTCGCGCCCTAAAGGTGATCGGGTGACCCCTCCTCAAAACAGCCCACACCTCTAAAGCAGTGCAATGACCACCTAAAACCAATTCCCCTTCATCCTGATAAATCGTCCATCTACTATTAAATATGAATTTCACACCCTTTTTCAAATATTTTTCCTTTAAAGAGTCAAACCCCGGAAACCTGTGTTTTCTCGCCATTTCGCCAGTTTCCCAGCGTAAACCTATGAAACCCTCTAGCACCTCTGCGATGCGATTTCACCTCTGTTCACGCCTAAAGCACTGCCCTAACCCCTTTTCCAAGAATGCCTATGCCAGGGAGACATCGAGCGCCCTTCATGCAGACCAAAGCTTTCTTAATTATTATTGATTTTTTCAGGTTACCAGACGAATCATAGCTTGGATAAACAATTCTCATACTAGTCAAAGAACATGTTTACTCCAAGACTCAACCAAGAAACCTATTAAAAGAAAAAATTCAAATGAAGAAGACCAGTTACACATGTACAGAAGATGAAGACCCTTACACATAGAGCCGAGAAGAAGGCAGTTATACAGAGCAGTGACAGTTCAAAACAGAGGATCAAGACCAAAGATGCAGTCAGAAGCCAAACAAACCTAACACACTGAAACTTGATCAAAATCCCCTTCCAGTTGCTGATACACATAAAAAACACAACAATTTACTGTTGAAAAACACAGTAAAAGGTTAATTGTAACAAAAAAAGGAAGAAACACAGAAAGGATAAAGAACAAGTCATCAGAGTGAAAGAATGTCAGTGACAGAGAGTATCAGATGAAAGACACAAGTAAACACAACCTCTAGTGTAAATGATTCAAACATCCAAAGCATAAAGAGCTATAAATAAACCATAATAGCTAGCAACACCACAATAAAAGGGACAACATGAATCAATTCATTAGCTGCCTCTATCTTCCTGCGAGAAGAAAGTTTCTATTTCCTAGATTAAATCTAAATTCAGTTTGAGATATTTGTAATAACACCTTAGTATAAATACTTCATAAATTGAAGTATGTAGGGTGGATTCTTAGACATTTCTTTAGATTGCTTGATTGAAAGACTGTAAAATTTATTGGAGCATTGACTAAGCCAGCAATCTGGATTGGTGAAAAAAGACAAGATATTTCAAAGGATTCATGTGTAGAGTGAAGTGTAGACAAGTATTTTCTATCGTTCATGTTATCTCTTTAAGTTCTCATATTGTTGATCTAAATCTGGATGCCATAACTGGAAGTATTATATCAGAATTTGTTTAATTACACTCTACTATAATAGTTAGGCAAATCTATGTTTTCTACAAATAATCTAAGTTGATGAATTCTTAGTTTCTCCTTAGTTCAAGTTGTTTCTTTTAATCTATAGCAAAGGATTCTTAATTGCCCTTGTTTCCGATGATCCCCCTGTTCTTCATTTCAATCCCAGTCTGAGAATTCTTAATTGCTCTCTCACCATGGTTAAAACCTTTTCCATCCCTCTGGCTTAAAGTCTTGCACTCTACTCTGCTATCTTGCCATTTGAACATTTCCTTTAGTGAGTTGATCCAGTTCTGTTGCCTTTCTTTTGACTCCATATGCCCAATGGTATATAGACCTCATTCTATCCATCTGTTTAAAGATCCCCACCACCTAATTCTCAATACAACTCAAAAGCCCCCTGAGCCTTTCAGAACTAGCCTAATATTCCAGCAAAACAAAGCTAAATCATAAAGAGAGAACCCTCTCTGGATTTAGGTTGGCTAGAGCCTAAGCCTAAAAGTTTCTTTGTGGTTACCTCAGTCATTTTCTTTCTTCTTATAACTTCAAGAGAAAATTCTGAGTGATAACAGGAAATAAGTCCTAATATTCATCTAAAAACTTTGTGACCTTGTCCTCATTCTCGTAATCGCATATATTCATAAACTTCAGCTACAGTTCCAACCCAATGTCCACTTACTTCATCTTCAATGGTTTTGAAATGTCTGGAACTTGTACCTCATGCCCAGTGACTTTGTGTTGTCCCTCTGACTCAGGGATATTGATATTCATGGGATCTTCCTTTCCCTCTTCTGTGGTAACTTTGTGACACTCCAGAGCATGGCACAACTGCGTAATCCAATCAGGTTGTACCCATGCAATAGGCTCTACAGGTCTTCTAAATATTGTAGCATTGATTTCTTGTAATTCTTAATCAATACATTCAAAACCATCCTCAAAAATGAATGTTAGCAGAAACCTTTTGTTCAGAACATCCCACTCCACAATTCCATGTCGTAGCTCTCTTTCTAAGTACCAATTCATCGTAATACTATCCAAAGTATGGCAGAATATATGTACCCATTCAAGTTGTGGTTCCTCCCCCCATGCTTTCGTTGAATGAGCTAGATGCTTGTGTGGGTCATCCTTCCCTGTATATTTTTTATTAATACGAGTATTTTCATAGCTAAATTGCAACTTCATCATCCTTCAATACTCCTGTTGGCATTATGTTTCTGGTATGGTTATATATGTTGTACTTGATAGCAACACCCATGGCATGGCTCTTAATATGATGAGAATTAAGAAGTACGTAGGAGAACAGTTCAGAAGATGCATACCCGCAGGTACGTCGTGCAGGGACCACCTCCAGACACGCAGGTTACCCATTCATGAGGTGTGTACCCCCAGTGCACACACTTCAAGGCAGTAAAGCGTGCACACGTGGGGTTCCTTATGTTTAACCCTTGGTATTTAGCCGACGGTATTGTGTTATTATGGTTTTGGCCTGTGGTATTGGTCCATGATTTGAGGAAGAGCTTGCCTATATAAAGCAAAGGAGATCATTTGGCTTGGGTATGCTTTTGGGTTGAATATCTTAAGATCTGAAATATTGGGTTATTGTTTCAAAAGCTCGATCTATATGAAAGTGAAGCGGAAAGAGAACCTGTGAAGGGTGATCTCTCGAGCGCTGCAGCTGCGGAAGTGCAAAGGCACCACAAATGGCGCAGTGCGAAGGCGCCACAGAAGGCGCAGTGCGAAGACGCCACAGAAGGCGCAGTGCGGAGGCGCCAAAGAAGGCGCAGAGCGAAGGCACCACAGAAGGTGCAGTGTGGAGGCGCCACAGAAGGTGCAATGCGAAGGTGCCACAAAAGGCACAGTGCAGAGACGCCACAGAGGCGCCACAGAAGGCGCAGTGCGGAGGCGCCACAGAAGGCACAGTGCGAAGGCGCCAAAGAAGGCGTAGTGCAAAGGCGCCACAGAAGGCACAGTGCGAAGGCGCCACAGAATGCGCAATGCGGAGACACCACAGAGGCGCCACAGAAGGCGCAGTGCGAAAGCGCCACAGAAGGCGCAGTACGAAGGTTCCATAGAAGGTGCAGTGCGAAGGCGCCACAGAGGGCGCAGTGCGAAGGCGCCACAAAAGGCGCAGTGCGGAGACGCCACAGAGGTGCCACAGAAGGCACAGTGTGGAGGCGCCATAGAAGGCACAGTGCGAAGGCACCACAGAAGGCGCAGTGCGGAAACACCACAGAGGCGCCACAGAAGGCACACTATGGAGGTGCCATAGAAGGCGCAGTGCGGAGGTGCCACAAAAGGCACAGTGCGAAGGTGCCACAGAAGGCGCAGTGCGGAGACGCCACAGAAGGCGCAGTGCGGAGGCGCCACAGAAGGCGCAATGCGGAGGCGCCACAGGAGACGCCACAGAGGCGCCACCGAAGGCGCAGTGCGGAGGCACCACAGAAGGCGCAGTTGCGGAGGTGCGCAATGCCACAGAAGGTGAAGTGCGTAGCGACGCGGGCCAGAGAAAAGGAAATTGCGTATCTGTCTTAAGATCTTTTGTTGACTGATTTTTTTTGGTTGATAAGGTGTTCTGGGTTTAGTTTACTGTTATTGTGGATCTGGTTATCTGGGTGACTTACTGGTACTTGATGATCATTTGATGTTTATGGATCCAGTTTGAAAATTTATGAAAAGTGGTCCTGAAAGAAAAGAAGTAGGGGGTTGTAGCTCCCTTCCAGGAGAGACAGGAAAACGAGAGAGAGTTGTAGCTCTCTGCAGGTTGCAGCCCCTGCGTATTGGTAAAGGAACTCACCAGTACAAGACCATTGTAAAAGGAGTTTCTAATTTGAAAGAAGATAGAGACATATTGCAGCAGGTGGTTTTCACCCACATTGGGTTTCCACCTTATATCTGGTGTTCTTTGATGTGACTGTCTGCTTTTCTTGTTCATGCTCATTATTTGTGGTATCGGTATGCAAAAATAATTCAAAGTATAAATAAGAAAGATTTGGTAAAAGAATTAGATAATACTGATTCACCCCCCCTCTCAGTATTATTGTCAACAGAAACTAGTTTTAAGGACCAAGACTGAACTATATAAAGGCATTGTAGGCTCATTTGGAAGGACTGATCCAAAGCTCAGTCACCCTAAAGGACTACAATTATCTTCAAACATTATGATATTTATACAAATATTTCCAAATAGAAATGTCTCACTCCATCGAGTCGTGACACTTTGAAGGAAGATCAATTTCGCATCCTTTTGGGACTATTGAAAGCCCTAAAGGGACAAACTTGCAAAATAATTCTACAAATTTCTCAAGGGACTAGACCTATTGTTAAATGTAGAAAATAGAGAAATTATATGTAAGTGTTGAGCTACTATAGAAATCTGACCTAAACTCAAGAAGAGGATCAGTCTATCACCTTCAATAGATTTTCTTGACTTAGCACCTTGGAAGCGTCTACTACATATAATATTATAGGACACATCAAGCTTGTGAAAGAAGATATCATTATCATTGGAAGGGAAATAGAAGTCCACTATAAGGCATGTTTGAAAGGCATCTTATGGATATATTGAAGGGAAAAGTGCATAGTTATAGTTCTATGTTCCATTTAGAAGAATATGCCTAGGAGAGGATCTAGGCTAACTTGAATAAAGTACCTTATAGGCTTGTTCTATAATGATATATTAATCCCAAGCTAGCGGGCCTAGTTGCTTGAGGAGCCTTGCTACTGGATATTTTGATTAGACTTGATGACACTGATAGAACTCCTAGGTCATAGTTCGAAGCCTTACCTTACAACTTTTCCTATCAAACCGATACTTCCATCAGATAATGACTCACTAGCCTCATGACTTTTCATATGAGAAGGATGGACAATTAGCACCAATAAGCCCACAACTGGTAAATAGTAATAAATAATTTCATCTCCTTAACATTTATATATGTTTTAATTTTTTTTTTTGATTTTAAGTTCTTTCTATGAGTCATATTTGAGTCTCCAAACCCTCCCATATCGTCAATGCATGCACATACCATAACCATGTCAAATTTTAATGCATACAAGCACAAACTAAAAAAATTTCAATGTTGGCCCCATTTTCAAGTCAAGGGAAGTCATGGGCCGAGATTACTTCTTTCGTGTGGGTGCCCCATGCCAAGTCATGTCGACCCACCAAATCATTGCATGGGTGCCCTGGCATTCCCAACATGCGACACCCCCATTGGTGGGGTGCCCTGGTATTCCCAACATGCGACACCCCCATTGGTGGGGTACCCTGCCTTCGTGCGGGTGTTCCTAGGGTACGGGTATTCAACTTTTTGTGAACATCATTGAAAACAAATCATTAGCTCATCAATGAAAAAAAAATGTTATCATTTGTTATTTCCATGCTGCATGATCAATATTCAATTATAAAGTAACTTTTAACACCTAAAAAATAATTTACTTTATTTTCTAAAAATCATTATGAGACCCCCTTGTGGGAACTCTATTCATGGGAAGTCATGGGACGACATTACCTCTTTTGTGTGGGCACCCATTTCCAAGTCAGTCTGACCAACAAACGTGTTGCATGGACACCCCCGTCGAATGGTTGCCCTAGTGTGCCTAGCACACGACGTCCCCATAGATGTTGGGCACCCTGGCGTGCTTAGTACGTGACACCCCCATGGGCAATGGGCACGAGGGATTTACTCAATGAACCTATGAAATGTTGCCTGCGTTAAAGGCATACTAAGCAATACCCCTAATTTGACTACATATTGGAAAATACCTCTAAAATTCACATTATTTAACCCCCTACCAATATGAACCCAATAGACCTCGCCAATTAAAAAAACCCCTACTTTCACTAGATATTGTAGGTATCCAATTTTTCATTAACATATTTTATATCCCTTTGTATTTTTTCATTAACTTTGAGCTCCATTTTTTATACCTGCCAATACAAAAACCATTTACCCCCTATATATCCCCCAATATATTAATTCATTTTTCCCTCAATATATATTCCCCAATATGAACCCATGTGGTATGGTATTTCTCCCCCAGTGAAGCCCCCGTGGCGCTGGGCACCCTATCATGCCTAGAACACGACGCCCCCATGGGTACCCAAGCACCCCACCTTCATTCGACCATCAATGGAAATAAAATATTATAATTTATTAGTACCATGTTGCATAATAAATCAATTATAAAATAACTTTTAACACTCAAACATTACTTTAGTGAATTTTCTAAAAATCATTATGAGACCCCTTGGTGGGAACTCTATTCATGGGAAATCATGGGCCAACCTTATTTTATGCGGGCTCCCCTTGCCAAGTCAGGTTGACTCACCAACTCATTGAAACGATGTCGCTGCGGGGTGGGTACCTAGCACATGACACCCCCATGAGGGTTGGGCGTGCGGGTGCCCCACCTTCGTGTGGATGCGCCTAGGGCATGGGCATTCACCCTGCTGTGCAAATCAATGAAGACAAAACATTATCTCATCAATGAAAGAAAAATATTATCATTTTTTATTTCGTGTTGCATTATCAATATTCAATTATAAACTGACTTTTAACACCTAAACAATAATTTACTTAATTTGCTAAAAATCATATTTATGAGACCCCCTTGTGGGAATTTTTTTCATGGGAAGTCATGGGCTGAAATTACTTCTTTTGTGCACATGTCCCTGCCATGTCGGGCCAACCCACCAACTCATCACACGGGCACCCCTGTCAATGATGCACCTTTGTGTGCCCAGTAAGAGACACCCCCATGGGCCCTGCCTTCGTTCGCTCATCAATGAAAAAAAAATATTATAATCTTTTAGTACCATGTTGCATAATCAATCAATTATAAACCAAATTTTAACACCCAAACATTACTTCAGTCAATCTTGTAAAAATCATCATGAGGCCCCTTGGTGGGAACTTTGTTCATGGGCAGTCATGGATCGACCTTACCTCTTTTATGCGGGCGCCCCTTTCCAAGTCGAATCGACCCACCAAATTGTCACATGGGCGCCTCTATCGGGTGGACATCTTGGTTTTCCCACCTTGCAGCACCCGCTTGGGTGCCTAGGCGCTAAAGAGAAGGATAAAACCATCATTAATGCATAGGAGACTATTTTGTTCAAGACACAGATGTATGAGGCTAATTTGTTCAAACTTAGACACTTTCTGAGATATATAATCATGACCATAATAAAAATCATATTGATCTTATTTTCCATTCATCATTGTAATGTCATATTCTTTCTTAATGTAATATTTTTGATAATATACTTTAAAAACTTATTAATAATGCTCTATAAGAACCCATGATTAACCTCTAAACCCTCTAGGTCCAAATTAACCCCCTAAACAATATACATTAAATCCCTAACACATTAACCCTATTCCCCTAAGGCCTTAAACCCCTAACCCTTAACCCACTAACCCCTAACCCCTAACCCCTTAAATAATAACTCCTTATCCCTAAGACCATAAATTAATAACCCCTTAATTGACCCTAACAAAATAATCAAATAATATTTATAGTCCACATCAAGATGACAACATAGTTCAAACACCTCCCAAAAGAATATTATAAATACATTTAAAATATAAAGATAATACATTTTCCAATACAAAGACACACAATCTAAAATACAGTATACATATGAACATTTACAAAAATAATCTCCAATACAAATACATATTATAAATAACTTAAAAATGAATGATAATCATGTTTGCCTTAAGTGTGTCCATAGTCTTTACAATGCTTTTTAGCTAATGTTATTATAACTCTCCATGGCCTCAAGCCCCTGCAATATTTGTACAAGGGAAATAACATTTTCTATCCTCAAAATCCCTTGACGCCTCTCCCACACATCCCTGGTCTCCTTGAGGAATGTTATGTGACATTTTTTGTCACCAAACTTTTAATGATGATTTTGTTCAAATATTAACCTCAAAGTAAGCCTATAACCTTTCAAAACAATCACAACTAATATATATAGCAACTCTGTCAAATTTATATGATGTTAGGGCGCACACACATATATTATATTTATTATAATCATAATGATATATTTAATAAATTATATTATAATCATAATATATATATATATATAGATATATATATATATATATTAACATTATTATATTTAATTATAATATTAATGTTATATTCATTTTAATTAGTCAAATTGATCAAAAGCAATCCCATAATAGATGTTGTCAACACAAAAAGCCATTAATGGTGGAATTGAACGTTATGTGACAATTATTTACCACTTGTAGGAAATTGGACAACACATTTTCATATTGGATAAATCATTGGATATCTAATGAGAAAATAACTACCATCGGTTATTTGATGATAGGATGGATTATAAAAGATCATTCAATAATCGACGGGATAGAGAATTTCATCGAATATTCGTCCGATAAAGAACGGACACCATATGTTCAATGGTAGTTGGGATTTTAGAGAAAAAAACAAAAAACAAAAAAAAAAAATCATTTAAATTCTGACACCTTTTCTGATTTTAGCCATTCTTTCATATTTGCCATCGAAATTTCTGCCGAAATGTAGTAGTGCACTAGCTCACAACTAAGCTATACACTTGTCATTATTTACAATGGCCTAATTGGCCAAAACATAAACTCATCCAAATATCCTAATAGCCCAACGATCCAAATTGTTTCTAGAATCAGGACACACAACACTACATCAAAAACCTCCAAATGCCTTATTTATGCACACCAAAAGTGAAGGAAAATTGAATTCTCTTCATAATTTATATGACCCTTTTGAGTTCTAAGAAAAATGGTATGCCTAGGGGTGATGATCTTGCGTCAGTGCATGTTAATGATCATCATCGACATCATCATTGTATATTATTATAGGAATTTACACCACTTTATAGTTGAGGGCATAAAAATAAATTATCAATTGAAATAATAATATAATTCATTTTTATTATTTATATTTTGTCTTAAAATATAAGTTGATTGAGGTTTTGCTTCATGAATAATAGATTAATGAGTGAGAATTCTCTTATGAAATTATTTAATGACAATAACATTAGTAGTGTCCAATATCTATTATTAATTATTTTAACAATCATAATCCAATATGTATAAGAATAATAATAGTGTAGTGTACATTGAGTTTTTTCAAATACAAGAGGAAAGAGGGTAAATTGAATAAACTAGTTATTGCATGTGTTCAATATTTATTTTTAAATTTTTTGAATATATTATATTGAAAAGAACATAGAATTGATATTCCTCTAAAACTTAGATTTATTACATTATTTCTACTATAATTAATATTTATTTTTCTATATTAAAATCGAGTTCATTAGGATTTAACTCATGACACATAAATTTATTTAATGACATATAAATATTGTGTTTGTTACTATTATTAATTATTTTAATGTTGATACTAGGTAACTACATTGTCTATGTTTGTTATAACTTATTATACTACTAAAATGTTGACACACCTTCAAAGTCTATAAGACAAAATATTTTATAAGTCTACTTATGTAACTTTGATGAGAGACCGAGTTACCCCAACTGCGAATAACCTAGGTTAACTCCACACACACAACTCTATATTTACCCAATTCAATAGTATTTCAGGAACCATTTAAAATATGCAGTCAAAATAAAAACATGAATTTACTTTTCCAAATGCCATGAGAGATCTTTCTCTCACCTTCCAATCTTCTTCTTCACCTAATCCAACTTCCATAGGGTTCAAATTATCCAAATGGTGCAACAGGCATGCCAAAAAATAATTTCATGGAACAATTAAAATCTTGTAGGCGCTGCAAAATGATTTCATAGTGACCCAAAAAAACCGTCTCTTGCATTTCGGGAAGGTGAAATGACTTGGCCTTGTTCTAATGGACTTCCCATGACCATAACTTGCTTCTTGACACAAATTATTTACTTACCTTCTTTCACCTCTATTTGCAAATTATTACAAATTTCCCAACTAAGAAGCAGTCCAAAAAAGGTTTTGATAACATTCAACAAAACATGGTTCTCCATTTTTTGTGCTAGTGTTCTATTCGCTATAAATACCACAGAGTCACTACTCTAGGACATAGAGGAAATTACTCCACGGGTTTGGAAATAATTGCAATAAAATACTAACGCATGACTAATGCACACAATAGTTAAAGTCATAAGGCATTGATTCTTAATGTCAATCGGTTCAACGGATTACAGGGCCTCAAAATTGTATACCAACAACACATAGCATCTACAACACATATATGACACTACGATATACCAATAGTAATAATGCACATCAATAGACTTGCAACATATATTCTAAACACATCAACAACAACTACGACAACAATAGGAAGTTTCATCTTCAAACACACAGGGGTAAGTATGTTTACCTCCAAACTACATTTGAAGAAGAAATCAACTTTCTCCTAAAGTATACAACCACCACACTTCTCAAACACATTCAAATTTTTAATATAGATCAAATCAACAAGTTCATACCTCAATGAATCAAATCTTCATTAAGAATATACAGATAGAGAAATAGACATAGCGGCATATAAACAAACTACTCAATAATAAAATTCAACTAGACATTAAATTGACTAGATATACAATGCAACCCATGCCTCTTTCAAACTATGGTTCTTCTCCTTGTTCATGAGCTCCTCCTCTCTTCTTCTCCATTGCTCCACAAACTTCTTCTCAAACACTCTTTTCTTTAAAAACAAAGATAACATGGGACAACCAAGAGTCACAAGATGAATTGTTTCCCCTTCCCCACAAAATAAGGGAAACTAAAACTACATTTACATTAGGAAATAATTCCTCCAACTTTTTCTAAAAGAAAAACTCACTTCCTAATGTAAATATTTATAATTTCTTACAAAAAATTTAAAAGTTTCTCCCAACATCACCATGTGACCATCCCATCACATTTGTAAGATTTCAGTCTAGTCTTCATCGAATTTAGTGCTCCATCAATGCACCTGCATCAAATTATCAAGGTATGAAAATTTATGACCTCCTGGTCATATGAATCTGGTCTTCTCATAGCAACTTCAACTTGTGAGTTGCAACATTCCTTTGTAGTAAAAAGTCTCCACCTTGATACATGATACCTCACCAAATTTCCTCTTAACTCTAGGCTTTTGGCATCTTCCAAGTTCTCTTCACTGGACCCCTTTGAGCCATCTTTTCTCTAAGCTGGTACAAATATCCTCACCTTCCTCTATTGTCACCTGCAAAATGAAACTTAAAAATATTACTAGATCTTTAATCAACATATACCTTCTTCTATTGCTTCTACTGCAAACTAGGAGCTTCACTTGTTCACGAATTGTTCAAAATTGCTAATACATTGCTCAAAACTTCCTCAAAATCATAGGTTATCTCTTCATACAACCAACTATACCTTTGATCTGGATTTAAATGGGAACGAAAAAAATTACAGATATAACCATAAATACAAGGAAGAAGTATAAATAACACTTCATTTCATTAATATCAAATGCTAAATTATGCTTACAAACAGAATGGAAATAAGACTAGCTCGAGCGATGGTAGCTTATCTCTGAGAAAAGATGTAGCAGCTACATGCCTCTGAACTGTGTTACAATGAGGCTCGAAGGCCTATTTATTGTTGAGAAACAATGGAAAACCCTAAACATCAAAAAACCTAACCCTAGGAGATGAAGCGCCAAACTATGGGCCTTGTTTGGGTAAATTGGTAAATCAACTTCCCGGGGTCGTAACTTTGGCATACAATTTCCGTTTGATGCGCACAATATATCATTAGAAAGATCTATCCGAGGAATAAAACTTTTGAGTGAGAAACATTAGACCACGACCCAAGTTTCTCCTGATTTTCCCAAAAATGTCATTTAGGGCCTCAAAATGGCTCTGGAAGTTCAGGACCCAAAAAAATTGCCAAAAATAGTAAATTGTGCTACAAATAAGGAAACTGAAAAACTGAAAGAAACAATGGTGGGGGTACAAGTGGAATAGGTGGGTGGCCATCAATATCCACCTCGATCCTTCCTCCCCCCTTAGGAAGCAATCGTCCCCATTGCGTTGAGTTCCTCCATGAGATAAGGAAACCTCTGCTAAACTTGGTCCTTGGTGAGCCACTTGCGCTGGTGAAGAAGTTGGCCTGCTTTGACAACTCGCTATAGTTGGATCCTTTGTTGTTGGGTGCTCTTGATCTACGTGTCCATGATTCGATAAATTGTGGCTTGCTCCATGAAATCTAGATTTAACTATGTAGGTGTGAGTTGTTCTGCAATGTCTAATGTGTCCAACAATGGTGGGAAGTATGCTCAAGGGTGGTCCACATTGAACACTGGGTACAGGCCAAGGAATGGGGGAATGTTGAGCTCAAATGAATTATTGCCCATAGCTTAGTAATGGTGTAAGGACCATATCAGAGTGGTTTGAGTTTCTGATAGGCTCTGGTAAGGCGTTCCTTCTACAAATGCAAACAGACTTTGTCGCCCACATGAAACTTGTGTGGCACCCAATGTTGATCATGTCTCTGCTTGTACTTGGCATTTGATTTCTCCAAAATGTCATGGATTTGTTGGCATATATGTTGGATGTGCTCAATGAAGCTATTTTCTTTATCGGCTTCCAACTGGACATGAGCCGAGTTTTCCTGAGCAATTGCAAATGGTATGGCCACATCAATGGGACATAGTGGCTGGAATCCCAAGCCCACCTGAAAAGGGCTATGGCTAGTCAAGTTGTGGGGAGCCCGGTTATAGCTGTGCTAGACATAGGGAGGGCTCTCATCCCATGTGCATGGATGCTTTGAGTTGTACATGAGCAGAATTTGTACGATCATCCTGTTGACAACCTCTGTTTGGCCATCAGTTTGGGGATGGAAAGTTGTGGACTTAGTGAGTTTGGTGTCTAGCATCGACCAGAGACTGGACCAAAATGTACTGAGGAACCTACTATCCTGATCTCATATGAGAGACTGTGGGATCCCAAAGTGTACCCACACTCATTTAAAGAATAGTTTAGCAGTGGCTAATGTTGTGATATTCTTCTTGTAGGCCACCATAATGGCCATCTTCAAGAATTTGTCGACGACCACAAAAAAAAAGTTGTTGCCATGCTTAGTAGGAGGAGGGCTCGATATCTAATCCATGGAGATGGATTCCAAAGGTCGATTAGGGGTTGGAAGTAGAGTATAGAGGTCTTGCTTCTTGATGGTCAGTTTTGCAATGGCGTAGGTAGTGTAGAATATAATGTACTTCCTCACATCCTGTCAAAGATTTGACCAATAGAAATACTTCTTCAATACCGCCCCTGATTTCTTGACCTCGAAATGCCCAGCAACCCAACTGTAATGTGCTTCCTAAATCATCTTGGCTCTCTCGCTTGAAGGAACACAAAGGTGTCCCAGGGGGCATAGAAGGGCATCCTGGAGGTGAAAATCTGGAACTTGTTGACCCTCCAAGAGAATCTAGTATGTGTGGCCAAATGCTGGGGCACTTTTGTAGAGAAGTGGCCAATCAGAAGTCTTGTGCCCACAATATTTAAGCATGGTGGTTAACGCCATGATTAGTGGTCGGCTGAGGCAGTCTGCAACATTATTGGTGCTACCCTTCTTATACTTGATATTCAAATGGAACTGCTGCAGGTATGTGGACCACTTTTGATTGTGATCATTCTGCAACTTCCCTTGCATCTATATGAACTCTAGGGGTTGGTGGTCTGTGTGGATGACCATTTCCTTCCCCAAAAGGTAATTCTTCCATTTTCTGCAGCCCTACACAACGGAATACATCTCTTTGTCATAAGTGGGATACTTCCAGACTGTGTCTGAAAGTGTCTCACTTTGATATGTTGTTTAGTCAAATAAGTGCCCTAAATTGCTACATAAATTTTCAATCCAGGTGTCATAAACTAATGAAGTGTAGTGCACTATATGTGCTAAATAACCCTTTCTTACCTCACTATTTTCAAGTTTATGTTGTTTTGGGATTTTGTTCTTGATATGATATTCACCCTATGAGTGACATCAATTAAAGATTTATTAAACAAAGGTATTACAAACTCATGTGCTGCTGTGTGTTCTATGTTATTGAAACAACGAATCGATTAGATCGCCAATACATAGACATTTAAAATGGAAAGACACAGAGAAATACAATAAGCAAACATAGAGACACAAGAATTTTAATAAGGAGTTCACCCTGTTCTCCTGGGCTACATCTCTGGTCTAGCTTTTAGTGATGGCCTTGTTTTATTGTGCCCTTAAGTAGAGAATTACAATACAGGGACTCAATGTGAGTTCTCCTGAAGCAGGTTTTTCTTGGTAGGGTGGTTCTTGGATTCCCCAAGCCACTCGAGTACACAGACTCTTCTTCTTCCTACCAGCTCTGTGACCTTATGGTCTACAGTGGCAGCAGCCCAACATGGTGCTTAGCCCAGACAGATTCCTCTATGGGATGGCTTGAATCTCTCAAGATCTGGTGCTCGACGTTGTCGTTGGTCAACTCGACCCTCTGTCTCTTCCTGCTGTTGCTTTACTGCCTTCTTCTCTGATTTCTGTCTCTCAGTGTTCAACTGTGTATTCTATCTCATTGTTCATGGCTTTTAGCCATTTGAACTCATGCCCATTCGGTTCCTATTTCGCCTTTGTCGATTCACATTCTGCAGCTACGCTTGAAGTTCCCTGTTCGGTGTCATCATGAACGCTCGGGAAGTGGCCACGTGTCCTCCTCTAAATAGCGCCAACCTGCTTCGTTGGTTCATTTCTTCAATTTCATCGTGGATGAAGTCTTTCTTCCACCGTGGTGGTTAAACGAACCTCAAATCTTTACAAATGTGGCTTAATCCTTCATCGATTCCACTTCCTCCATTGGGCACAATCTCAGCCATCCGATCTGGATTCCCTAGATCCAACGTTGTATGCACGTCCCACGCGGTTGACCTACTCGACCGATAACACATGATCAACACTGGTTTTCTCTCACCTCCGCCACCACGTGTTAATTGTTGAGTGGGATCACTCTGCTTTCTCCAAAACCATTTACCGTTTGAGGGTGCCCCGATCAATATCGCCGGTTTCCAGAGCGCGAGTCCCGCCTTGTACGATTATTGTTTTTTTTTCCTTTTTTGCCTGCGGTTCTCCAGTTTGCCATGTTTCCAAGTGCTCGGGCTTCCCCCCATTTTAGCCCTATTCACCTAGCGAGCACCAATCACGCATCAAAATCCACCTCTGTTTCCCGATCCGGGGCTCCCAGGGGCTAATTTTGCTTCTCGCGCAGTCTCCATAGGCCTTAGTCAACGTGCTTTGATCAAGGTCCTCGTCGTTCAACATTGGCTGCCATTGTCACTGGTTCAGGGTGTTTTTTATTGTTGTTTTGGATTTACTTAGAGATTTGCTCCGACCTGATACAATCATGGTTCTTGACAGTCTTTTATGGATGCAATTCGGATCACGGCCTTCCCACTGAAAAAGCTTCTAGACCACCAAAAGTTCATTTTCAAGCGTCAACTAAGTGAGGATATTGTTTTCTCACTTGTCCAATTTCAATCCACTTTTCACTGCTTGGATTTGAACCTTTGAGCCCAACCCTGAGGTACTCAATATCTTCCCTGCGCGTTGTCCTCGCGTTCTTGTCCAGCACTGTATCTTACTGCAACTCATTGAGATACTGAGGTAGCAGGTCATTAATAGAAGGCAACTGACTTTGCTCTTCAGGTTCCTCGATCATCGAAGGTTCAAATAATCTCAAGCAATCAGCATTTACGACTAAGTAAATGTGCATGTATGCTGGTAGATCAAGGCAAAAAGCATTTTCACCAATTTTCTCAAGTATCCTAAAAGCTCCATACCTGATAGGCTTTAGCTTTTTACCTTCACCTTACATCCTGTCCTTGCTGATATACAGCCAGACTTGGTCTCCAACTTGAAAACCTTATCATGCCTAGCCTTGTACTTGGCCTGGCTCTTTTCCAATTGTTCCTGTACTGCCTGGTGGATCTCCTAGATTTGTTCAATGAAACTAGCTGCCTTGTTCACATCACTGTGTCCATCAACCATGATATCTTTACCAAAGACAAAATCCAAGGGGACCTTGGTGTGAAACCAAAACAGGTCTCAAAAGGAGATCTCTATGTAGAAGAGTGTTTTGCTCTATTGTAAGCATGCTGCACATAACACAAGTGTTCATCCCAAAGCTTAGGATGTTTTCTGCAATACCCTCTCAGTAACTAGATCACTGTCCTATTTACTACTTCTATCTGGCCATCTGTTTGTGGATGAAAAATTGTGCTCTTCCTTAATTTGGTGTCCATCAGTTCCCACAGAATCGACCAAAACTTCCCCACAAATCGGGTGTCTCGATCAGATATAATGGAAGTGGGCAATCCAAAATGAACCCATACATGTTCAAAGAACACTTTTGCAGTTTGTTCAGCTGTAATCTGTTTACTACAGGGTATCAAAATACACATTTTGCTGAACCCATCTACAACAACATATAGATAATCATGACGTTTCCTACATTTAGGCAGTCCTCCAACAAAATCCATGGAAACACTTTCCCAAGGGTGAGAAGGAATTGGCAACAGAGTGTATAAGCCTAGTTTTCTGTTGCTGGGCTTGCTTTTAGCACACATAGCACATCCTTTTACATATCTAGAAACTGTCTCATTCATTCTCGGCCAATAGCAAAACCTTTGCAGTTGCGCAAGTATTTTACTTACCCCAAAGTGACTTGATGTTAGAGAAGTGTGTGCTTCCCTAATTATCTTTACTCTCTCAGTTTGTGGAATGCATAGTTTCCCACAATGATATAAGAGTCAGTCCTTCGTATCATAGTTCAATTCTTCTATTCTTTTGCCTTGACTCAAAGTTGCATATACATCTTTAAATTCCATATCCTGAGCATATTGTTCTATGTAGCTTTCATGTAGCACAGAGTTATTCTTAAGTATGGTAGATGCATTTATAATGGTCTAGATAACATGTTTGCAACTTTGTTGTGTATGCCCTTTTTATATCTGATGACTAAATGAAACTGTTGTAGAAAACCCATCCATCTGTAAGTCTTGCATTGTTGCAACTTAGTTTGGGAGTCTAGATATTGAAGTGGTTGATGATCAGTATGTATTACTGTCTCTTTGCCCATTAAGTAATGTTTCCACTTTTTCACACTCTAAACTAATGCATATAATTCTTTATCATATGTAGGATAGTTAACTACTCCAGAATTAAAAGTCTCAGAATGATAACATATGGGTTTACCATGTTGTGTCAAAACTGCTCCCATGGCATAGTCACTGGCATCAGTTTTGATCTCAAATGGTCTTTGTAGATCTAACAGTGCTAGTACAGGTGTTGTACTAATTTTTTCTTTCAAGGTGTCGAAGGCTTTCTGATGTTTGCCTCCCCACTAAAACACCTTATTTAATCCTGTTAAAGCATGTAAGGGATCTGCAATTGAGGAAAAGTTAGAAATGAACTTCCTCCAATATTGTGTTTCTCCTAAGAAGCTTCTCACTTTTGTAGCAGACTTGGGCTTAGGCTAGTTTACAATGACTGCCACTTTAGAGGGATCTAATTTCAATTCGCCACCCCCTACTATATGACCCAAATAATTTAGAGATGTTTTGCCAAATTCACATTTTGAGAGTTTAACATAAAGTTTTTCTCTTTTCAAAACATCTAATGTCTGCTTAACATGCTCTAAGTGTTCTTCCCACGTTTTACTAAAAATCATAATGTTATCTAGATACACAATAACAAAATCATCAAGAAAAGGCCTAAGTACATCATTCATTAATCTCATGAAAGTAGCAGGAGCATTGGTTAAGCCAAAAGGCATAACTAGCCACTCATACAATCCCTGTTTTGTTTTGAAAGCAATCTTCCATGCATCTTGCTCTGCAACTCTGACCTAATGGTATCCACTGTGAAAATCCATCTTGGTGAAATAAACAAATTCCTTCAATTGATATAAAAGATCATCTATGTGAGGAAGGGGATAACTATTTTTTATTGTTATCTTATTCAGTTCTCAGTAATCAATGCACATTCTCCATGAGCCATCTTTATTTCTCACCAAAACAATTGGTGACCCACATGGTGATGTGCTAGGCCTGATGAAGCCCTTCTCGAGCAACTCTTGCACCTGCTTCTTGATTTTAGCATTCTCTAAAGCAGACAACCTGTACATTCTAATGTTAGACAATGGAACATCTTGCTGCAAAATAACATCATGTACTATTTCCTTTTTGGGTGTCATACCTTTAGGTTCCTGAAACAGAACATCATACTATGAAACAATCTTTTCTATATCAGTTTGTTGTTTAGCATTACAGCCCTCAAATACATTGGTTTTATCAGGTTTCTTTTGTTGCCATTATGATACATATGTTGTACTTGATGGAAACCCACTCATCTCAGATGATAAATTATAGTGCAACAAAGTTATTTTCTGGTTCACGGACTTTCACACAGAAAAACGTTCACGCACTTTCATGCAGAAAAAAGTGCCTTTCATGAAGAGAAAAGTTCACACACTTTCATGCAGAGAAAAGTTCCTTTCATGCAAAGAAAAGTTCACGCACTTTCATGCAGAGAAAATTTCATGCACTTTCATGCAAAGAAAAGTTCCTTTCATGAAGAGAAAAGTTCACGCACTTTCATGCAGAGAAAAGTTCACGCACTTTCATGCAGAGAAAAGTGCACGCACATGGGAAATCTTATGGTTGGTTCATGGTATTAG